>JAULAV010004408.1:0-287738 GCA_030789695.1 Scilla litardierei
TTAGTTAGGAAGAATAATTTACATTTGATGCAAGGGATAAAATATTGCAAAAGATGTTTGCAATCATCTCCTGCATTCGGGATAAATGATCCTGAGTGCAAGTGGGAGATGTAGAGGAATATGCCCTCGGATCATTTGTATTTGATGCAAATGATAATTTAAGCCTAGATAGGGACTATTTTGCATTTGATGCAAAAGAGATAAATGTGTTTTAAATTGTTTAAAACAATATTTAATAATATAAACGCAAGGAAAAGTTCACGGGTAAGACATGAATGTCCTGGTCTACGCCCAGGTTCGAACGACGTCCAAATCGGACGCCAGATTCTCAAGATATGCCCAAAACAGCCCAAAGGGTCAGATCAGGCCAGACCAGACAGACCAGCCCAGTCTGTACCTGGTCTGGCCTGCTGGCCAGACCCTGTGAGGCCTAGGCTGGCCTGGGCCTGGGCGCCCGGCCCAGGCATAGGCCCGGGCGACCAGGCACCCGGGCCAGGTGCCTGGGCTGCACCCAGGTTCAGGTCTGGGCTGTGCCCAGGTCTGGCCTGGTGGGTCCCACAACTTGCAGATTTTCTGCACTAGGGCAGAACAGTTTTGACGGCTCAGTTTTTGCGAAAAACTTGCCGAGGGCTGAACTTTGAGCGGTCAATTAGAGGGTCAAACGACCTCCGATTGACGAACGGTTTTTTCCTATGCGTTCACCATTGAACACCCTTCGAATTGATAGGTTGTATCAATCCTGAAGTTCAACGGTGAGGGAGTTAAAATTCACGGAAGTTTGCACTTTATGAAAGGCAAACTAAAAAGATTTTATTAACTCTAATTATTAGTCCCACATCGGATTTTGAGAAAAGGTGAGAGTCCGCCGCCTATATAAATAGGGGTCTGCTCTCCTCCTCAAAACTCGTCCCAAGCTTTAGATCTAAGCGGCTTTCATAAATGTTAGAGCACGCTCGGATCCAAGCTAAATTAATATTTCTCATCTCCCTATAAATTTCTGCCTTGCTCCTAAGGGCTCTAGCAAAGCCGCAAAGGAGTTCAGATTCAGATCCGAAATCTAGGCGAAGGTTTCACTCGCGTGAAACTTTCATCAACGCGTGGTTGGCTCGACGACACGGGATTGATCGCCTCGGGATGTGGAGCGGTTCGAGGAGCAGTTCAGGGAGTGGTTCAAGGAGCGGCTCGGCGTGGGACGGGAGCAGCTCGGAAGACGGTGCGGAACATCTCGCCTGCTCCAGGGTTGAGATTCCGGGTATGTGTTTATTAGCATTAGTTTAATTTAATCGCAGTAGGCTAGATCCTTCTTGGGATGGTCAGACCCATCCCAAGTCGGCATAGATCTTGGATTAGGGTCTTGGACCTTAGGGTTAAATGTTAATTAGATTAACATGATTATTTCCCGCTGCTATTTATGTCTATGTTCCGTCCGACTTAGGACGGGCATAGAGTTTTTGTGCCCTAAGGGTCCCAGAAAACCCTACACCGAGGCTACCCCTCTGCACCCTGCTGACCGAGGCCCAACACTCCGGACGAAGAGCCCGTTCATCCTCGATCCTCCAAGAGAGCCGTTTCTGGAGTCGATGTGGGGCTTCGTGCAACCCTCGTTGAGAATACGTACGCTTGGTGGGACCAATGGATCCCAACTGATCCCTTGACCACGTTGACCGTTGAACCGCTGATCGACAACCGGTAGTGAGAAAACACCCTTAAACAATTCCCAAGCCAGGTCTTGATGAAATTTGCTAATGAAGCAACACTAGAAGGGTCAGCAACATCCAGCTGATTACACAAAATGTTAAAAACTCCAGAGCTTTTGAGCTTCTCAATGGCTTGTGCATCTCCTTCATCTCTGGCTGTTAATGTGACCAGAACCCCATCTCCATATTCCAGCTCCTCTCAGTTTTTTGCCATAATTTTTTTAAATTTATATTTTTAATTTTTTTGAGTAAAAAGCTGGAACATTCCACAGGTTCCATTATTTCTTTCATTATTTCTGGTTTAAATCTCTTCATTATTTCATGGTTTCTTTCCTTGTTTCTTTATTGTATCTTTCATTGTTACTTCATCATTTATAGAACACAATGAGTTTCAGTATTCTAATTATAATCAAAAACTTGTTTCAATATAATTCAGCATTTATGTTATAATCACTTATCTTATATACATGGAGAATATGTATACAATACTCATTATTACATATTTTCTTGACATGATACATGATGTAAGAAGGCAGTCTTGCTCAAACAAAAATTTGTGGATCAACTGGAAGAGAGATGTCTATGCTTCATTACTCTCAAATGCAATAAAATTTTTATGCAGATCTATTGCAGCTGGGGCATAAAATATTTGTCATTATTTTTTGTTGTAATATTAAAATAATGATGTGAATGGATCCGGACATGCATATGGATACAAATATGGAAATAGCTCTTGTTCTCAATGCTTTAACCGTATCTGAATGGTATTTTCTCCCTTCTTGGAAGCTTCCCATTAAGATGTAGAGTTTAAAAGAAATTATTCACTTGTTTATTTCCATATCATTTAAATAGAAATATCCCAACAATGCACTGCAATCATCTAAGTTTAAAAGAAAAGACATGTTGTTTTAATATAATAATATTGGTTTATGTATATAATTTTCTGTATGAGTGCATGATTATGACTCCCTTTTCAGATTCTAAACAACTTGGTGAGGATCCTTAGATGGCAAAGGTGATTTATGTCATGGTTCTTTTTTATGATCATATGAAACTTACAGAATAAGCAGATTGATGAAAAAAAATCAGTTGATATAAGATTCACGTATAGTTCTTCCTTATGGAAGCATATTTGATCAAGGTCAAAATCCTAGTTTAGACAGCCCTCGGTGGGCTTCCTGTCGGCAAACTTACTCTTTACACAGCCCTTGGTGGGCTTCGTCCAACTGCTATATGGATATATCTTATTTTGATATGTGGTGTTTTGATAGTTTTATATGTTTTGAGGTATTTCAATCGAAATACAAACAAAGCACATGCACACGGTGACTTTGGTGAAAATGGTTAATGAAGCAACAACCAACATTCCTGAGTGGGAAGCATATGGCGAAGGCTCTAATTCTAAATGAGTATTACATGAGTGTCGTTGTTTTTGTTATTGGTGGTTTTCAATGTAGATCATCATTATTACCCGCTAGATGCATGATGGGTTAAGATGGAGAATAGGTACCGGCTGCTTACTGTGGTTCTGCTATGCTACCTCTATTCATTTCTCGGTATGGTATGATGTATAAATTTTAGAATTACTGTCTCATCATTTGAATTATAATTAATTTTACTACAGCCTCCTGCATCATTCCTCGCAGCCATTGAGGAGTATGTGAAAGATGTTCCAGGAACTTCAATTGTTCCCAATGATCAGGTCTGAAAGCTCTCCCTATTGATTAGTTCTGTTGTTTGTCATGGAATCTGTATGCTTTTTATGTTAGTTGTCGCATGTTTTATTGGTCTCTGTGGGTCTACTCTTTGATAAGTATCGTTGTTAAGAAAAATATTCTCATATCGAAAGAAATTAGAAAGTCTTGACAATCTTAATCTTGATACTCTAGGAACTAGTAATTTATCTTGGCAATCAACATTACTGGAAATAAGCACAGCCAATGACCATGATTTAATTTTTTTTGAAATTTTATTATAGGCACCAGTAGTCTTCTAGACTGATTATTAAGCCTTTGATGCTCAACATATTGCTAGAGTGATTTTTCTAAATGCCACAAAATGCAGATGTGTGTAGTTAGTGCCTCCAATTTAAACAGATAGGATATGCCGAACATAGGGGAGACCAGCAGTAGCATGAAGTTTTGAGAATGTTGGAAAACCTCGGGATTTATGCATCTGCATATTATTTGCATATTTGAATGGAGTTTGCCATTGCTGTTGATCTAAGCATGAAATTATTTATATGCCCAATAACTATCCTATGCATGGTTGGGCGTCACTTTACTCTAGGCAATTGTTGGATAACAACTGCTTATATGCTAGTTCTTGATTGCTTGTGCTATAGGATTCATTCATTCGATATGGTAACAAGAGGAGGGATTCCATTAAGGTGCTGTTAAACCTTGCGGGATATTCCAACTAGCTAGGATTCATTCATTATCATGTCATTTTAAATTAAACTATATTTCTATTATATCATTATCTTTCTCATAGGAGTATGCTAGCTGCTTAAATCGTTATTTTTCTCATAGGACTCCCTTCCCTTGAGTTAGCTATAAATTACCAGATGAGATCATAACATGGCAGGGCTTTTTTTCTTTCCAAATTTCACATTGTTAGGAGGTCCTCTGCACAATATGTGAGCACATATGAACAAAATTTCTATGGCTAGCCCACAGAATGGTATCGAAGAGGTTACATGGAAATCTCTTATATGGGTATCATCTACAAACACATACCATACTACCTCATTATCGTCTATGAATGTCGTAACGTTATGACCCTCCCAGAGAAAGCAATTAGGTACATCTAATGAAACATGCTTATTATCACAAAGTTGCTTCGATTTACAGTTTAAACGTAGAATCGCATAATAAAAGAAACATCCAAAACGGTTCATTCACAAATACAAACAGTAACATAACCTTAGACATTAAGCTCATGATCTTAATGGTTACAAGATGTTTTCCTTAGCAGTAATGAGATACATTCAGGTTGGGAGTAGTAATTTATACTAGCATGTCTTTAACGGATGAAAACAAATAGTTTATTTTTTTAAATTATCGGGTAATTTTGTATTATGATAAAAAATAGAAAATATAATTTATTCAACAGAGGACCATATAAGTTGAAACAGGTTTCCAGTCGATCATTCTCTTACCGGTATTTGTTGCACTCCAAACTCGTCCTTAGTTACGTGATTCAATATATTGTTGTATGTTTATGTATCTCATAAAAATTCCATAAACAAGATAAAAGAAATTTCACTATTTGAACAAAAAGAAGATGCAAAATAAAGTCTGCTTGATTATTAGAAAAGTGTTGATTTAGCTTTATTAGTGTGCGTCTTAATCGGCAATACATCTTGTGTTTGCTTATTCCTTAATGCATCTTCTTGGTCTTCCTTTTCCTTCGTCCCAACGATTTTCCTCAATGAGGACATCGGCACATTCACCATCAAAGCTGTTGACGACCCCCCGAACCCAGAACATGGTCATGTATCTATGACCTCCCGGCAACATCTTATCACATAACGAGCTTGTCTCCCTCCGGGAGAAGAAGACTGGCAAGGCCTTTGAAAGTGTGTATGCCCCCAAAGAAAAAGTCCTCAAGCAAATCCAAGGTATGCATATATCTCAACCTTTTCTGTCAACTACAAGGGGATTCACTTAGCATTTTCTCTTATTCAGACATCCATCCAATTTCTATTGCAGTCTCCGGAATATTGTGCTGCCCTCTACGACTCTATGTTTGTTAAGAGAGAGTCCACACCAACTTTCAGATTGAGCCAGTGTTTGGCGTGGATGTGTCGCAGCTCTGTCCTGATGTGAAGTACACGACCGACAATGACTACCTCTGTCGGTTTCTGTGAGGGTACACACGCCTGCTATCGGTCCGAAGCATGTATTTGTTTGCTTGAATAAATAGAGTCCAATGATGATTTTGAAGATGTTAGGCTCAGTGTCTCTGATGTATGATTTCTAGTTTTCTTCTATGTGCTATTGAGATTTTGCTATGATTTGGAGACCATATATGGTTTTAAGATTGGCTAGTATGTCATGTTTCAAGTATTTGATTAATAAAATCAGTGAAATATATTGGCTAGTATTTATGGTTATAAGATTGGCTTACTTGAATTGGCATTGCATCACTCGTTTCCAATTTCTGATCCCTTAAGACCCATGTACAACTTTCTTTACTACATAAGCTTTAATTATTTTTTTTAAAAATTATTTGAACTATTGTGGCGGTTCCTAAACACTAGTGTTTCTATTTAATTTAATTATTTTTAAGCAATTAAAAATGCTAGAAAATTCATCATTAGCGGCAGTTTGAAGCCGCTAAAACACAACATTTCAGGCGGTTTGTTTTTGGCAGTTATAAACCACTACAAAGGTTGTTTTTCACGCCATAATTAGTAGTGGTTTCTTGAACCGCTTGAAATTATGCTAGTAGCGGTTTCGAACCACCAAAAACTCAATCGTGAACCGCTAAAAACATGCGCCTTTATTGTATTGTCGAGCCTCGTGAGATGAAGGAGTCGAGTAAAACATCATAGTTAATGATGGCTTAGTCAACTTCCAGGATGCCATTCGGAGTAGGGACTCTGATAAATAGTTTGATGCGATTCGAAAAAGTCCTTTCACGTAAATAAAGTATGTACCTTAGCAGACGTGCCCAAAGGAAGTGTTCCCTTTGGCTGCAAATGAATTTTCAAGACAGAAGATAGGTGCAGAAGGAAAATATTGAAGTACAAGTTATGCTGGTTGAGAACGGTAATCATCAGAACTCCTATAAACGGATTATGATGAAAATTTCTCGCCAACAGCTGTGTACAGATCTGTTTGGATCGAACTCGATATCAATGCTCATAATGACCATGAATACTAGAATATGTTTTTTTCTAAATATGATTTAGAAGAAAAAACTTATAGAGTTTTAAAGGTCAGTGGGAGCGAATAAAAAGCATTCAATGCATCAAGGATCCAGAACATATGTTTTGACAAAGTGGTCAAAGAGTTTGACACTTTATCAGAAATGACTATGAACCGTGCAGATGACTAGTGACTACTTTGGATTATTCTCGTAGAACGATAAGCTAGATGAGATCCAGGCAAGAAATTTTTTTTAGATTCCAATAAAACGATTTGGATGAGATACAAATATGTGATCTAGTAGAAACATAGAACCCCCTAAGTCTATACAGAAGACAGTTTAGCAGATCCACTCACGAAGGCTCCACATGAAGTTTAGAGAGACTTATGTGTAAATGTAGTATGATATACCGTAATTAATGGGCCTGAGTGCAAGTGGGAAATGTTTACTAACATCTTGTTCGAAATAACAGTAAGCTGTTTGGTAAGAATTTACCTAAGTTAATAATAGTGTAGTCTTCATTAGAACTTTGGTATAGTCCTGAGACTTAATGCGAGGTCAAACATGTATCAAGATGGAGATCTCGATCATGGAGAAGTGTTTGACAGATTGTAGCATAGGTCTAAAAATGTTCATGGTCGTAGATGTTTCGAGAAAAGGATATCAACACATTGAATAGACTATTGTGTCTTAGTCTTCACCGTGGAGTGGATCTCATGGTCGTTTGAATTGGCAAAGTCGAAGACGAGACATAGGTGCTCATTGGAGAATAAGTTTACCGAACGACCCAACGAGAGCTATCAAATGGTTAACATTCACTAATCTTTCAACGATAACTCTAGGTGATGATAGGCGAGTTGGTCCTCAAACTTGAGGTCATTGTACGAACCTGTACATGAACGGTGTCACTTAGAATCTGATCTAGCCTCGGGGCAAGCCCCGTTGAAAGGTCTTTGGTTGGGTGACACTTGAAGCATGCGAGGAGATTAATGACCAAGATATGATTCGTCTCTCCCGGTCAAGGGGAGTTAGTGTTGTAAGGACCATGTCTATGGGGAAAACACTAGAAGGGGGGGTTGAATAGTGTTTATGCAAATTTAAAAGGAATTTACGCCAAATAAATTGCAATCCAACAAATAGTGCGGAATAGAAAAACAACCCAAAGAGAAACACATGCAAACGCAGATATGTTTCAAGGGTTCGGATTACCCAAGTCAACTCCTGACTTTTTCCCGGTAATCCTACGTCCCTTCCACCCGGATACCACCTGATACTCAAGTTAGAATCCTAACTTGAGGTTTCCTTATAGCCCACTTGTAGCAACCCTACAAGTGCAATCGAATACAATCGATGTCCTTGACTCCCACAACCAGGGAGCAAGAAAAACCACTCTCACAACCGAGAGCACAATTCAAATAACGAAAGTTATGAAATATGAAAGCAATACTTACAAACACCAATGCCTTGAAGTAGAACTTGAAGGAGAAGTGTGATGTGTGTTGAAGAACTCTCGTAGAAGAGAGGAGAAAATTCCTTTCTCTTGACTGCACCAATTGCCTAGAAGATCAATCTTTGGTTCTAGGTTGGCGAGCAATAGAACAAGATTTGGAAATACTTAGAGCTTTGGATTTGAGAGCTTTGATCTTTGGAAATGAAAGCTTGAAGGATTTTGCAATGAATGAGTAACCTTCCAATGAAACAGTAGAAGCTCTATTTATAGCTTTCTTAAATCCACAAAACAGTTTAGGCAAAACCCAATCGAAATCCGTAAGAAAAATCTCAACGGATATAATCTGAACTCGCGACAGTCGACTATTGAACAATCCACAGTCGACTGTTGCACAGTCAGCAAGGGTAGGTGAGAATTCATAACGGTAACTTACCACGTGGACAGTCGACTGATGAAGCAAGGACAGTCGTCTGTCAAGCCAACAGGCGATTGTACATTCTTCGATAGGCGACTGGCCGAGAGAAGAGTAAGTTAGACAAATACTGGAAATCTCATAAGATACAAGACAGACGACTGATGCAAGTAACACAGTCGACTGTAAACCAGAACAGGCGACTGTAAAAACTTGAACAAACGACTGTCAATAGCCAGAGAAATTTCCAGAGAGCTGAGTCAATGAAATGACTTACAGACATGCGACTGTTGCAGCATAGACAGTCGACTGATCTAATAGACAGTCAACTGTATATACAGCATAAGTCGACTGGCTGTAGACAACAGATCAAAACAGAGTTTGGGCAAGGAGAGACAGGCGACTGATGTACTATTCACAGTCGACTGTCACTAGGACATGCGCCTGTGAATCGTTCAACAGTAGCCTGTGCGAAATAATCAGAGAAGGCCCAAAACTACAGTGTAATAGTCTGTGCATAACAGGTGACTATAGAACAAAGCACAGTCGACTGTAGCTGAGACATGCGACTGTAAACTGTTAAGCAGTCGGCTGTTATAAACAATCCTAGCACAAACAAGATAGAATTGAATTGGGATCAAAGGACAACAGTCTAAAGATGTCCTATGACAGAATGTAGATGTGTGTGAGTGCTCCATCAAAGTTCTACTTCTAAGCTACATACTAGAAGAGATAACAGAAAAATTACATTGACGAATAATCTTTTCTTTCCAACGTATGAGCTTGAAGTCTTTACGGAGCTTCAATCATCAATCTACGATCATCCAATTCATATCATTTGCCTTCAATGACGTTTGTGAGCCATCCATTGCTAGTTGATCTTCATAATAAGCTTAGGCAATGAATTAACTACAAAATAGGGGATTAGTCACAAGTATTTATGTTTGCTCATCATTAACACCAAGTAGGGAGAAGTCCAATACTCAACTTTCTCCCCCTTTTTGATGATGACAAACAAACATAAACAAAAAAATAAATAATTGTGCACAATGAAAACTTACTCCCCCTACATAGATGCCAATCAAGTTAGTCAACAAATATTAGAGCATCTACATAGCAATTGAAGCAAATGAGTGAGATATGAATGAATTCAATACAAGAAATCTAGGAAATAAAATCCATATTCATTGTAATCTTACTCCCCCTGAATCTAAGGCAACGAAAATCTTAGATTCAAGCGTTAGAACATACTTAGCACATCCATTATGAATCTTGTATGTTTATTTCTCTCCCCCTATGGCATTATCCAAAAGGAGGGAGCAAAATAACAACAACAATAATAGTGCTAAATACGAACTAACAACAATCAAGGATTATAAAGATATATCGAATCAAAACTCATAAAATCTCATCATATACACATGTGAGTAATGGAATGGAAATCCAATATCAACATTTTAGATATACGAAATGAAAATAATTTTCATAAATTCATCACAACAAAGATAGTATGAATTAATCAATATCAAAGTCATATACTGTCTCAAACGCACATCAAGGAGAGTGAAGCATACATGGAGACAACATATCATACATCACACAGATAAGATAAACAATATAACATAGTGTGACACAAGAGAGGGTGCAACATCATATATATATATGTATATATGTGACACAAGAGAGGGTGCAACATCATATATATATATATAGTATGAGTACATCAACGGATGGTCATCTACATGGCCATCCCAAAAAGATACATCATGATCAAAAAAATACATCATCATGACGGCATCAAAGTATATCACCATACATATATAAAAGAGTCGCAGACAGCATCATCCATCATACACAAACAAATATCATATGTATCACTTAACCCAAACAAAAGAAGACCACACAAAATAAAACAAGGTCTTCAGGTGAGTGAACAGATCAGCATCAGCAGCAGCAGCCTCAGTCAATATGAATGACTGAGGGGTCTGACGGGCGACTAGAAGATCTGAACAAAAGCCGAGCAGATCGACGAATAGGAAGGGCATGAGTCTTCCTCTTGGAGGACGAAGCACAAACAACAGATGATTCAGCAGGAACATGAAGTGGAGTATGTGCATCAGAGGTCTGAACCATAAAGGGTTTGGGAGTGAAGCCAGGAGGAGGAGATACACAAGCAGGAGCAGTGTCCTCAGAGGTAGCAAACATAGCCTGAAGCTCAGTAGGGATGGGAAAACCCTGATGCATTAGAGATTTGTACTGAAGCTCCAACAAGAGATTGAGCTTCTCGTCAATGGAATAGGAGAGATTCTCAAGGACAGTGATACGATCACAGAGCCGGGGAACGGGTTGAGACGAGCGAGAAGGCTTGTCAGTGTGTAGAGAAGAGGGGATGTGATCACTGACCGAGCACGAAGGAACAGGCTTCGGTGAAGGAACACTGACAGGAAGAGGTTCTCCAGAAGATTGAGGCGAGGAGGGAGTCGGGTCAGGCTTCGGTGAGGGGACAGGCTCATTGAGAAAATCAAGAGAGACGTTAGGGAAGAAATGATCGAAAAGAGCCATGACCGAGTACGGAGCTAGGGCAAGAAACAAAACGAACGAACCCTAACTAGAAGTATCACGAGATAGGAGGAAGAGACCAAACCTAGTCGAGTGATAGAACGAAAGCAACGACAGCTCGAAATTGACGTATTTCGAGATCGACGGATTTGGTACAGCAATCGAGCGAGAAGACGAACAGTCGAAGCAGAGGAGAGAGAGAGTCGACGTGGGGAAGTGGTCGCGTAGACTGAATATAAAATTGGGGGAATCAATCTGAGCCGTTGGATCAAGGAATCGACGGCTCAGATCAAATCACATGAACCGACACAGCAATAGACAGTCGACTGTTACACAAAGACAGTCGGCTGGATGAAGTGATAAAATAAAGCTCAGATAGGTGGGCAGTCGACTGGAAAGTAACATACAGTCGCATGTCCATTGGACAGTCGACTGACAAATACTCAACAGTCGGCTGGCCGAGAATTAAGACAGTTCACAAAAAGAACAGAGAACACTGTAAAAATTCGACAGAGAGTACAGTCGCCTGATGACTAAAATGCAGTCACCTGTTAAGTTAACAGTCGACTGTAAAACAGTCATCAGTCGGCTGTGCGAAAGATACCATAATTCATACAGAGAATATAGAGTAGGTCAGTCGACTGTCGAAAGAAAGACAGTCGTCTGTCCTGGTCCAAAAGTGCACAGTGAGATAGAATTCCAGAGAATAAGAACACTCACCCTAGGACCTATACTCTAATCACAAATACATCATAAAAACATTATGAAAACACTAAATCCATTGAAACACAAATTACTCCAATCAATTTTAAAGACTCATGAAATCAAATAAGACACAATTGCCTTTCTTAAGCTCATAAAAGAATAAAGCACATGAAGAAAGACAATCAAAAAGATATGAGCTCAATAAGGAGTTATAACATGAAAGATTGAGCTTCTAGATTTCAGATTCACCCATAATTCCCAATTCTCCACGCAACCTCACAAATGAATCTTCTTTAAGAGGTTTAGTGAAGATATCGGCAATTTGTTTTTGGATTTCAATGTACTCTAAGATGATGTCCTTCTTAACTACATGATCATTTATAAAATGGTGTCTCACGTCTATGTGTTTGGTACGGGAGTGGTGTACCGGATTCTTGGAACGAAAAATAGCACTTTGATTATCAACCATGATAGGGCAAGTATCACAATTGACACCATAGTCACTAAGAGTGTGTCTCATCCAAAGAACTTGTGCACATGCAAGATCCGCGGCAATATATTCTGCTTCAGTCGTGGACAATGACACCGAATTCTGTTTCTTAGAAAACCAAGAAACTAAGGAATTTCCTAAGAAATGGCATGTGCCACTAGTACTTTTCCTGTCAGACATGCATCCGGCAAAGTCGGCATCACTATATGAGATTAACTCATATGTGCTAGACTTAGGGTAAAGTAACCCATAATCTAGGGATTGATTGAGATAACGAAATATTTGTTTAACCGCAATCAAGTGTGACTCCTTAGGTCTTGCTTGATATCTAGCACAAAGACATACGGAAAACATGATATCGGGCCTACTAGCGGTTAAGTAAAGTAAGCTACCGATCATACCTCGATATAGACGAACGTCTACATCTTTTCAGCTTTCATCCTTGTGTAGATGAGTAGTAGTACTCATGGGAGTCCTTTTGCATGAAGACGATTCCATCCCGAATCGCTTAATAAGCTCCCCTGTGTACTTTGTCTGATGAATGAAAGTGCCATTCTCCATTTGTCGAATTTGCAATCCAAGGAAGTAGGTGAGCTCTCCCATGTGGCTCATCTTAAACTCATCCTTCATAGACTTGGAAATTTCTTGACAATGATTAAAGTTAGTAGAAGCGAAAATAATATCGTCTACATAAACTTGAATCAAAAGAATGTCATATTCATAATCTTTAATGAAGAGCGTAGAATCAACTTCTCCCATTTTAAAACCTAAATTCAAAAGAAAGGTCTTAAGACGATCATACCAAGTTCTAGGAGCTTGTCTCAATCCATACAACGCTTTCTTAAGTTTGAAAACATGGTTTGGAAATTTTTCATGAATAAACCCGGGAGGTTGAGAAACAAAGACTTCTTCATTGACAAACCCATTTAAAAATGCACTTTTAACATCCATTTGAAATAATTTAAAATTCTTATGGGATGCAAAAGATAAAAGCAACCTAATAGCTTCTAATCTAGCTACGGGGGCAAAAGATTCTTCGAAATCAATACCTTCCTCTTGACGGTAGCCTTGAGCTACTAACATTTCTTTGTTCCGTGTGATTACCTCGTTTTCATCCGTCTTGTTCTTGAAGATCCATTTGGTCCCAATAACTTGGTGACCACTTGGAAGAGGTACAAGTTTCCAAACTTCGTTTCTCTCAAATTGCATTAGTTCTTCTTCCATTGCCACTATCCAAGAGCTATCCTCGCAAGCTTCTTGGATGTTCTTTGGCTCAATGGTAGGGACAAATGCGCAATGAGAGAATTCTTCAATTCCTGATCTCGTTCGAACACCCACACCAATATCTCCAATAATTTGGTTATAGGGATGGTTGCGAACGGTCGGGTACGCTTTGGGTATACCTGGATCACTAGGAACAACTTCAACAACTTCGTTAGAAGTGTTAGTCTCAACAATATTATCATTAATCTTAACATTATTAAGAGAGTCACAAAGAATCTCTACAGTATCATCATCAACATGAGGAAAATCAAAATCTTTATAAAACGATACGTGAAGTGATTCCTCAATCGTTGAAGAAGTTTTGTTGTATATCCGGTAGGCTTACGTGTGGAATATCCAACAAAAATTCCTTCATCGGATCTTGCTTCGAATTTGTCTAAATTACCAAAGGTGTTCTTTATAAAACATTTCGAACCAAAAACACGAAAATATTTCACTTGAGGCTTTTTATCATAAAACAACTCAAAACAAGTTTTGTTTGTTCGGTGTCTCACTAGGATCCTATTGAGCACATAACATGCCGTGTGCACCGCTTCTGCCTAAAATTGTAGTCCTAAATGACTATCATGGAGCATAGTGCGAGCACACTCAATAAGAGTCCTATTCTTTCTTTCTACAACACCATTTTGTGGTGGAGCACGAGGAAAGGAAAAGTTATGAGTTATCCCGGAATCATCATAAAACTTAGTAAAAGACTCATTCTCAAATTCTCCTCCATGATCACTACGAATAGTGATAATGGTGGATCCTAAAAGATTCTGAATCTTATTTGCAAATTTGGTAAACTCTTCATGAGCTTCATTCTTTTTAGTTAAGAATGAAACCCAAGTAAATCTAGAAAAGTCGTCAACGACAACTAGTCCATAATGAGCATTACCTAAAGAAGCGGTTCTAGTTGGCCCAAATAAATCTAGATGAAGAAGTTCTAGGGGCCTCTTAGAAGTAATCCCTTCTTTAAGCTTAAATGAAGATTTACTTAGTTTACCTCTTTGACATGAATCACAAAAGTTTTTCTTATTAAAAACAATCTTAGGAAAACCTTTGAGTAGATCATGCTTAGCTAACTTAAATAAGTGCTTGAAGTGAACATGAACAAAACATCGATGCCATAATAGTTGTTCACTTGTGTTAGCAACTAAGCAATGTTCTACGGTTTTAGGCAAGCTCAAATGATAAATATTTTTACGCCTAATAACGGAAAATAAAACATTTGAATCACAATCAACAATAGTACACAATCCTTCTCCAAAGTTAACCTTGTAACCTTTGTCACAAAGTTGACTAATTGAAATGAGATTGTGACATAAACTGCTAACAAGATAAACATTAGTAATTAGGGGTTTGGAAGGATTACCAACGATACCTACTCCAATGATGGTTCCCTTTTGATTACCTCCAAAAGTGACCGTTGCACCATCTTTGATGCTAATCACTTCGGAGAGCAATGAGGGATCTCCCGTCATGTGTTTGGAGCAACCGCTATCAAGAATCCATCCTTTCCCTTTAGAGCTAATAAGGCATTTATTGCTCTTCTTCTTTCTCTTGGGTACCTATATAATATACCATAAGCTTATGGTACCCAATGTTTGTTGGGTCCAAGGGGATTAGCCCTTTGGAAGCCAAGTCCAAGTGGACTTCCGCTTCCCAACATAGTTACTATTTCTAATTACGTCATGAAAGTAGGAATCAACATAAGCATTCCTATCATTTAGACTAGTGTTCTTAGGACCCCAAATAGTGTACATCTTGGGAGTCCTATTCCTAGTTGCATGCATATGAGTTGGATTTCTATGTGGTGCATGCTTCTTAGGAACATGATTTCTAGCATAGATATGTGGTGGAGGATATGCATTGTACAGTCTAGAATGATATGTATGCTTGGGAACATGCATATTATATGAAGCATAAGGATCATGCATGACATGTGGAGGATGAGCATACATGAGGGAATGATGTGTATGAGCATATGGGTGTGTAGGAGCATGTACATGAGTATTTCTCATGTGTGGTTGTGTACATGCCCGTGGGTGCGGAGCATAAAATGTGTCATGATTATCCACTTGTGAAGTAGGTTGTTTCCTACATGGATGAGTGTTAGTGTACATAAAAGCATGGCCTTGCTTTTGAAAAACACCCTAGAGGAGGGTGAATAGGGTGTGTGGCACAAATTTAAAAATAATCACAAACACAGAGATAATCAGACACATATATTTTTTAACGGAGTGGCTCCCCGCCAAAACTCTGACCCCAAGACCTATGAGGATTTCACTTAATAAAACCGATCACACTTACGGGTAGTGATCTCACCGTACACAAATATAGTTCAAGAGTTAAAGCGCAGAGATAGCTTCAGAGTAAAGCTATTCTTAATACAATCTCACAACTAAAACAGATTTAAATAGCTTTAATACTGTAGTGAAAAATCAGAGAGATATCACCGTGATGGATTTTGTGAGATCGTGATCGCGTGGGCGCAAATGGTTCGCTGATCCGATGTCTGGATTGGAAGATATAGTCTTCAGAAGATGATTGCGCGAATCTGAATTCTGCAGTGGCTGATCTGTAGTAAAACGTCCAAACTGAGTATGATCATGTGGACTGAGCAATGGAGACTATCACCGTTGCGAAGGGCATAAATATGTGGTCGCGTGGGCATAAACGGCTCGTCGATCCGACGTCTGGATCAGGAGATATGAGCATACGAAGTCGAATACGTGAATCTGGAATCTGCAGTGATGAATCTGTAGAAAAATGCCCGAACGATGTATGATCCTGAGAAATGAGAGAATAAGACTATCACCGTTGCGAATGGCATGAAGATGTGGTCGCGTGAGTGCAAACGGCTCGTCGATCCGACGTCTGGATTAGGAGATATGAGCGTGCGAAGTCGGATGCGCGATCAAGACAGATTTGTAGACGTTGAAAGCTTGAACTTGCTTGAAGAACCCCTTGCCGTAAGCACCTCTTGTGATGATGTTCCGCAAGCCCTCTGTTTATTTTGCAGCCCTCTCAAAATTTCCAGTTCGAAACAATTAACAGCTGCCGCAAGGAAATCATAAATTTTTGTGTGCTAAAAAAAACTAGCAGCAGCCGCCCACCACAAAAAAACGCAAGGCCAAAAAAAAACTCTCCTACAAATCTTTGTGCGTGAGTTGCCCACTGTGTTTTTTTGAGTGCTTTGTTTTCCTTTTGAAGAGTGCATAGACTTTTCTAATTGGATGAGAACAAAAAAAACAAACAAAATCAAAAAGAGGATGGGATCAAAAAACCACAACAAACTCAAAAAAAATGCGTGACTCACCTTTTTGTGATTTGCGTTTTTTGTATTATTGAAGAGTTTATGATGAAGTTTAAAAAATAACAGAACTTTCCTTTGTTTTGTTGTTGCATGGTAATGGATAAGGCTTTGAGATCAAAGAGTGCGGCAGGATACATGTTTCTAATGTTTTTCGCACCATTTAGATAAGCATCTCTTGAGATTTAAAAAAAAACTTCCTTTGGAAAATGATAATGACAGATAGATATAGTTGACTAGGAGACTTCGGTTGAAGTTTTTGATGGGTATTTGCATGGTGCTTGGATAAGTACAGAACGAAATTTGAATATGAATTGAGATTCTTCCTGTCAATGAAGATACATGTTGAATTTCCTTTTTGCACCATTTTCCTCATATAACCTTCCTCTTGCAAATAAAATTTATTTTGCGCGTTTGTCCCTGGAATCACTTAATGAAAAACGTTAGTCACACAGGACTTGTTTGTCATCATCAAAATTAAATCGTACGAGCTAGTTAGTAGACTAACTAGGGCAACAGCTTTTGGTTTCCACCCTTAGTGGGTTTCTTGCCAAAAGGAAGAGAAGGTGATGTGGTGACATTCTTGGTAGGATTGCTACCCATAGTGTCTTTGACACCACTTGTGGATGCACCGGAGGAAGGCCTCACAAAATCTATAGTGACACCACTATAGGAGGTGCGAGCATTAGATGCATTAGCTTTTACAAATCCAAGGCCAACACGATGTGTGGCCGGAAATTGATTTGCAAGCAAATCATCCAATTGTCCTTTTCCCTTATTGAATCTCACAATACGGGAGGACATGAGCTCATATTT
Source organism: Scilla litardierei (assembly GCA_030789695.1). Classification (NCBI taxonomy): domain Eukaryota; kingdom Viridiplantae; phylum Streptophyta; class Magnoliopsida; order Asparagales; family Asparagaceae; genus Scilla; species Scilla litardierei. Next base: position 17,584 of record JAULAV010004408.1, read on the forward strand.
CTCCTTTAAAGAAGAAATGTTGGTATCCAAGGTGGACACCCGTGCTTTGAGCTCGTGCACTTGGGTTTTAAGAGAATCATTCTCTAACCCCAATTGTGTGTGACGTGTAACTAGATCACTATTATCCATGGGATGTGTTTGATCTAGTTGAGATTTGAGGGAATTCACCTCATCTCTCAATGTGACATTTTGAGAAGCTAAGTTTGCTTTCTCAAGGGTTAAAGTATCAACAATGGTGTCATTGTTGATAATGCATGGAATGGATGACTTGCTAACTTTTGATTTCTTTAAGCTAGAGTATCTAAGCATTAAAGATTGGTATTTAGCAAATAGTTCTTCATTAGCTATACGAAGTTCATCCATTGTTACCTCGGTGTTATCCGTATCGGAATCACTCTCACCCGAGAGTGGGTCTTCAAGTGCCATGAAGCACATGTGGGCGCTCTCACCCTTCTCATCATCGGAATCGCTTGATGAGTCATCACTTGAGTCATCAAAGGCACCAACGAGTCCTTTCTTCTTGTCTTTCTTGTTCTTGTCGGACTTGTGGTACTTTGGTGCCTTCCATTTTTCTTTGTTGTTTAGCATTGGGCAATCCCTCTTGATGTGCCCTGGCTTGTTACACTTATAACAAAGAGAGGAAGTAGCATTAGTAGACTCAAAACGTTTATTTGAGAAAAATTTACCTTTGCGGAAGAAGCGTTGGAGCTTCTTCGCCATTTGGGCCATTTCACCCAAATCCATCTCGTTCTCGGATTCATCACTTTCGGAGGATGACGAATTGGCGTTGAACGCTAAAGCTTTCTTCTTGGCCTCCGAGGGATTCATCATGGCTCGAATCTTCAATCGCTTATTCCGTTTTACTTCGTAAGACATGAGAGTCCCGATGAGATTTACCACGGTGTAATTCTTCAAGTCATTGACTTCCTCAATGGCGATTGCTCTTCTTTCCCATTTAGAGGTCATCCCCATGATGATCTTCCTTACCTTTTCAGGTTCGGTGTAGATTTGGCCAAGGGCTTCCAATTCATTTGTGATGTCGGTAAAGCGTCCGTACATCGACGCAATGCTCTCATTTTTTTGCATGTGAAACAAGTCGAAGTTTTGCACGGCAACATATAACTTTGAAAGCTTTACCTTATTCGTTCCCTCGTGGGTAACGATGAGATGGTTCCAAATTTGATATGCACTCTTACATGTGCATATCTTGTTGAACTCATTCGGGTCCAACGCACAATGAAGAGCGTTCATTGCTTTAGCGTTGTTGACTTCGGCGGACTTCTCGAAAGTCGTCCATTTCTCGAAGTCATCTTCGGCGGGCTTGACGTACTCCTTGTGGAGAGTTCTCCAAAGAGAAACACTCCTAAGAAATGTCTCCATCCTACACTTCCAATAACCAAAATTAGTACCATTGAAACGTGGAGGACGTACTGTAGATTGACCTTCGAAAAGTGTGGACGCTCCATCACGGTCGTGATTGTTGTACGAAGCCGGCAGAGGAACGTTGTTGTTGTTGGATGCCATAGATGAAACCTTGCGCTCTGATACCAATTGTAAGGACCCTGTCTATGGGGAAAACACTAGAAGGGGGGTTGAATAGTGTTTATGCAAATTTAAAAGGAATTTATGCCAAATAAAATGCAATCCAACAAATAGTGCGGAATAGAAAAACAACCCAAAGAGAAACACACGCAAACGCAGATATGTTTCAAGGGTTCGGATTACCCAAGTCAACTCCCGACTTGTTCCTGGTAATCCTACGTCCCTTCCACCCGGATACCACCTGATACTCAAGTTAGAACCCTAACTTGTGGTTTCCTTATAGCCCACTTGTAGCAACCCTACAAGTGCAATCGAATACAATCAATGTCCTTGACTCCCACAACCAGGGAGCAAGCAAAACCCCTCTCACTACCGAGAACACAATTCAAATAACGAAAGTTATGAAATATGAAAGCAACACTTACAAACACCTATGCCTTGAAGTAGAACTTGAAGGAGAAGTGTGATGTGTGTTGAAGAACTCTCTTGGAAGAGAGGAGAAAAGCCCTTTCTCTTGACTGCACCAATTGCCTAGAAGATCAATCTTTGGTTCTAGGTTGGAGAGCAAGAGAACAAGATTTGGAAATACTTAGGGCTTTGGATTTCAGAGCTTTGATCTTTAGAAATGAAAGCTTGAAGGATTTTGCAATGAATGAGTAACCTTCCAATGAAACAGTAGAAGCTCTATTTATAGCTTTCTTAAATCCACAAAACAGTTTAGGCAAAAACCCAATCGAAATCCGTGAGAAAAATCTCAACGGATATAATCTGAACTCGCGACAGTCGACTGTTGAACAATCCACAGTCGACTGTTGCACAGTCAGCAAGGGTAGGTGAGAATTCATAACGGTAACTTACCACGTGGACAGTTGACTGATAAAGGAAGGACAATCGTCTATCAAGCCAACAGGCGACTGTACATTCTTCGATAGGCGACTGGCCGAGAGAAGAGTAAGTTAGACAAATACTGGAAATCTCACAAGATACAGGACAGACGACTGATGCAAGTAACACAGTCGACTGTAAACCAGAACAGGCGACAATAAAAACTTGAACAGACGACTGTCAATAGCCAGAGAATTTTCAGAGAGCTGAGTCAATGAAATGACTTACAGACAGGCGACTATTGCAGCATAGACAGTCGACTGATCTATAGACAGTCAACTGTATATACAGCATAAGTCGACTGGACGTAGACAACAGATCAAAACAGAGTTTGGGCAAGGAGAGACAGGCGACTGATGTACTATTCACAGTCGACTGTCACTAGGACAGGCGCCTGTGAATCGTTCAACAGTAGCATGTGCGAAATAATCAGAGAAGGCCCAAAACTACATTGTAATAGTCTGTGCATAACAGGCGAGTGTAGAACAAAGCACAGTCGACTGTAGCTGAAACATGCGACTGTAAACTGTTAAGAAGTCGGCTGTTATAAACAATCCTAGCACAAACAAGATAGAATTGAATTGGGATCAAAGGACAAAAGTTTAAAGATGTCCTATGACAGAATGTAGATGTGTGTGAGTGCTCCATCAAAGTTCTACTTCTAAGTTACATACTAGAAGAGATAAGAGAAAAATTACATTGACGAATAATCTCTTCTTTCCAACGTATGTGCTTGAAGTCTTTACGGAGCTTCAATCATCAATCTACGATCATCCAATTCATATCATTTGCCTTCAATGACGTTTGTGAGCCATCCATTGCTAGTTGATCTTCATAATAAGCTTAGGCAATGGATTAACTGCAAAATAGGGGATAGTCACAAGTATTTATGTTTGCTCATCATTAAAACCAAGTAGGGAGAAGTCCAATACTCAACAAGTGTCGTACGTGTTAGTTCGTTCTTTAGTAAAAACTCTGGCCAGAGTATGTTGGAAGAAGTCGAACATTGTTTAACTAAAGATCGATGGAGACTAACCGACTTCGAGCTATTGGGACTGACAATTGACCATACCCTAGGCTTGACTCAGCGACATAGTTTTCATGAAGGCACTAAAATTGCGGTATTCATCACAGACACAATCAGGGTGGTCCTGACAATACTCATGTTGATGAGTTAGCCACATAATTATGATACCAAAACAGGAACGACACCTGCTGCTCGTGGTCACTGCCGTCTGGGGTTTCGAGCCCCACCGGTAGTAGGACCAGGCTGTACTCTTACACAGAGTGAGACCTTCGTCTAGTAATAGGTAAGATTAGTGAGAAAATGCATTTGATGCAAGAAACATAAAACTGCAAAGAGGTTGCAGTTAGCTTCTGGATTCGGGATAAATGATCTTGAGTGCAAGTGGGAGATGTTGAGGGATGTATGCCCTCAGTTCATTTGCATTTGATGCAAATGGATTTTAATATTAAATGGGAATTTAATGTGTCACAAATAGTTTGCGATATAAGTTTTAGAATATTAAGGATGTGGGAATATTGCATATAATGCAAAAGGTTTTGAATATATCATAAAGTGTTTACGAGCATATTTTATATTGAATGGACACATGAGATGTGTACCTGGATGACGGGAATGTCCCGGTCTAAACACAGGTTCAAACGACGTCCAAAACGGACTCTAAACGCGAAAGACAGAGCCAAAACGTTGATAAAAGCCCATTTAGGGCATTACAGGTCAGGGTCCGCACTCACAGGCCCCTGACCCACGGGCCACCCGACTCGCATGGCAGGCGGGTGTCTGCGCCCGCACCTGCTAAGGCAGGCGCACGCCTACGCAGCCAGGCGGGGCCCACGCTTGCCAGGCGGGGCCCCGCCTGTGTGCACGCAAGTGCGTGCTAGGCACGTGCCCGCATGCCTTGCACACGCCAGTGGTAGGCTGTGTGTGCGTCAGGCCATGGGGCCCACTGTGGGCTCCACATGACTAGGGTTTTGAACCCAGGTTTTTGGCGGCTGCATTTTACAGAAACACATGATTATTGGGCAACTTCGGAGCTACGTTTGAGGGGTCAAATGAACTTGGAATGACGCGCCATTTTTTCATACGTGTTCACCGTTTAACCCTCTTTGCAACAATGTATGACATCGTTCTTGGAGCTCAACAGCGAGGGAGAGAAAATTTGTTAAAGTTTGGACTTCTTGTAAGGCAAAACTAAATTGATTTTTCTTCTCCAAAAAGTTTAGTCACACATCGATAATTGAGAAAGAGGAGGGGTCAGCTGGCTATATAAATAAGGGCATACCCCCCTCCTTGAAACTTGCCCAAGTCTTCAATTCGAGTAGCTCCAAAAAGTTTAGAGCACGATCGGATTAAGACTTAAATTAATATTCCCTCTTTCTACCAAATTCTTCCTTACTCCTGATCGGGCTCTAGTAAAGCTATGAAGGAGTTCGGATCGGATTCGAAGTCTTGATGGAGGATCCACTCAAGGTGAAACTTTCTTTGGCACGTGGTTGGCTCGGTGACAAGGGTGTTGCTTGCCTCGAGACGTGTTTTGACTCGGGAGGCGGTTCGCCTTGGGACGCGGTTCGGCTCGGGACATGGTTCGGCTAGGGACTCGGTTCGGCTTTGGAGAACCAACGAGGGGCATCGCTTTAAAGATAAAGAAATGTTGCTGAAAAAGTCGCTTCGTATTCTGCGAAAATGAAGTGAAAGGTATGTAGTTTAATTTACATATGTTTATAATTGCAATTGTTAGATACATCTATCCTTAGGGGTTGTCAGACCCAACCCCGGGATAGTAGAGATTCTGGTTAGGGTTTAATTCTTTAGTGCTAGACTTAAAAATATTTTAAGATCTGTTTTCCTGCTGCTTGATTTGATTTTGTCTTCTGTCCGACTTGGGTCAAACGTTGATTTTATAGCTCTAAGGACCCAGAAAACCCTTCATTGCCCACTTGCCAAAAGAAGAGGAAAGGACAAGAAGGAATTAAAGAAGCCAAAGAGAAAAGGTTTTTCATGCATGGATATAAGTCCTGGGAAGATGGATGTATCTTCATCATCATCTTCATCATCCGAAAGTGGAAAGGAAGAGAATGCATATATGTGCTTCATGACCAAACCGACAATAAGGTAAATTACTATGACTCATTCTCTGGTGATAATGCCTTTAGTGATGATGAGTGTGATTGGGAAGAAGAGTATCACAAGCTTTATGCCGAGTATGAGTGTAATTTAAGAGAACTTTTTACTCTTAAGAAAAAGCATAAAGAATGTAATACTAATTCTTTTAATCTTAATTTAGAGATGATTATGGATGAAAATATAAAATTGGCTAGTAAGAATAAAGAATTGGATGAATTGAATAGGAAGCTTAGTTTAGAATACAACAACCCAAGTGATATGTTTAGTGATTTAGAGAACACATTGACCGCCATTAAGGCTAAACATGATGATTTGTATAGGAATGTTGTTAGATTTAACAAGGGTAAGGAAAAACTAGATGACTTAATTAGCTCACAATAACCCTTTAGTAGCATGGCCTAGGATATAAGACCAATTAAAATGCTAAGATTACTCATCATCCTAGGGTTCGAACAACCACAAATAGATTCATTAATGTCTGGATGCGCAAGAGAGGGACCATCCAAATGAAGGATGAATATGTTTATGAGTTTATGAACACTATTTATTATAGTAATGATTATAGATTTTCATATGATAGTACATCTAAACCCAATTGGTTTTGGTTCCTAATTTTTGATTACTAACCCCATGGACTCAACAGAAACGCGTACCAAAATTTAATGATTTTTAGGTACTCAAGTATACTTGAGGAGTAAAAAAATTGCTTGATTTGCTTCCAAATGAAAATGTAATATTTGCATATTTGCAGGGGGAGGTAAAAATTTAATAATCCTTTTTGCAGGGGTAGCTATTGCTAAACATTTTTGCAAAATTATTTTCATGTACTTTCCTTTATGATATTGAGTCACACCTTTTTTGACTCATGCACACATTTAGGGGGAGATTTTTGCATATGGGGAAGAATTTTTAAAAGATTATATGTTTTTCAAAAAGGTAGAGAGATCACTTTAATTATTGAATATTTTTTGTTGATAACAAAAGGGGGAGAGATATTTGATGCCATGCATATGTTTGCACATGTATTTTTAGTATTATGCATGCATTGTTTGTCATCATAAAAAAGAGGAGAATGTTGAGATATTTAGTCTCACCCTACGTGATTTTAAGGATGTACAACAATTAGGGCCTCTAACATCATTTGGGTGTAGGAGCTTAAGTAATCGTATTATAGCACTCAATGGACTAGTTGATGAGCAAATAAGGCTATGGACCAAAATAGAGCTAGACATGGGCATGCAGATTGAAGAATGCTTCACTTTGGACTTCCATGTAATAAATTTAGTGATGTATTTTTATTTATTTTTGTCTAGCATGTTAAAGCCTTGTTTAGAAGCTTACACACACTTAGGATCACCATAAAATTATTTAAACTGTTTTAAAAATATTTTGAAATTATTTCATAAAGTTTTAAAAGCTTAAAACCTATATATCAGCAAAAGGGTCGACTACTTTTTTGTAGGAGTCGACTATTTTAAATGGGAGAAGAGATTTTCTCTTTAGACCCCAAAAGAGTCGACTACCGTTATATGGGGAGTCGACTACCGTTTACACAGCAATGAACTACTGTTAACAGTGCTGTTGACTCCCAATACTATTTATTGCCCACAAAACACAGTTCCGCGATTTCCACAAAGCTGTCGATAGAGCTGCTGGAGGGGTGTTTTGAGATAGTTTTTCAACGGGGTTTCCACCCCATATTTAAGCTTTGTTTGCCAAGATTTTTGGTATGAATTAATGAGCATTAATTGAGTTTTAAACCACTTCATAAATTCTTCTAAAGCTCTTAAAAGCTCTCTTTTCTTTGCCTTATGTTCTAAAGTTTTTTATTTCTTTAGCCAAAGTTTTCTTGATCTCCCAATGCTATAATTTCTTCATCTTTGGAGATCACATTATAGCCATCACTCACTCTATAAGCTTCAATGCTAGGCTATAAAAAAATTGTAAGTCTTCATCAAAAAAGTAAGTAGAAAATCCTTAAAGTGTTGAGGTGGTAAGTTTTAATTTCTTGAGAAGAAATTGGTTATAAGCAAGACCTCTTGGGAAGATGCAATTGCAACTATGTGGAAAATAGTGAATTGTGCCGAGTGAGACTCAGGTGGTTGGGATTGGATACAGTGACCAAGTGGGACTTGGGTATCCGAACCAGGGTATTTACTCGTATTTGCGTTTGATTCACTTTTCTGTGTTGCACTTATCGCTAAGTTGTTTTTATTCCACTGCATACTTTAAATTGCTTGAGATAATTTGTTGATTAAGTTAAATTTGGGTAACACCATTTGTTAACGTAGGTAGATTTCTAGAGGGATTTTTTAATATTTCTTTGGACACTAATCACCCCTAGTGTCTATTTGCCATCCACAAGGTCCCAACAAAGTGTACTAATCAAGCTTTGTGAGTGTGTAGGTATACAAGTTAACGAGTTCAATGCTATGGATGATAATTTAATTCAAGATTCATGATGCTCACCCTATGGCATGAAGATATTTAATTTGGGAAGCTTGGAGCCAAGATGGAAGCGATGATGGAATTCAATTAAGACAATTCAAGAGCTTAAAGAAGAATAAAAGACAATGATATTTATTTCAAGCCACATCATGTTCAAGAGTTGATTATTTGTTGTATATTTTTATTCATTGTAGATCATATATTAAAGTCATGATTGAAGGCACACACACATAGGATACACCCAAAATGGTTTAAACATATTTTTAAAAATCATTTGAGCCAAATACCATGAGTTTTTTATGTATCAGAAAAATAGTCGACTAGCCGTGGCACACCAGTTGACTAGTGTTCTTTGGAAATTACAGGAATTTTAGACTTAGTGGAGTAGTTGACCATTAGCCAGTCGACTAGTGCTCTCTGTTTTTTTTCCATGGCTAATTCCTGCGGGCAAATAGTCAAAGGCGGAGGCAGGTGGGGGCAAAGGGGGGCAATTGTCCCCACTGAAATCAGACTGAATGTTATAGGCAATTCCCCCAAGAAAATAATATAAAATAAATAGTTTAGCATTCTTTATCACCTTCTCTTGAAAGCTAAGTGGATGAGGTGCTGGTCTGGAAACCCAAGATTATGGGTTCGAATCCCATTGCCTACCTTGTTTTTAAATGTGTTCCTTCCTTTTAAATCATAATTGCTATTTTTATAAAAGTTAAGTGGGCTATGAACAAAGCAAAAATGACTGTTTGCATCACAATTCCTCATTTTTGGTACATTAATTCCTCATTTTTATGCATTATTATTTGTTACTAGTTATTATTGATTTGCTTATTGGATATTGTTTAGCCAGCGTCTTTTTATGTCCTAGTGGATATGGTGCTTGTGTATGGGACCAGCGTTTTTGGGTTTGATACACGTTGCTGTCATTTTTTATTCATTATCATTTGTTATTTATTATCAATTTTTTCATGTTGGGTATTATTTAATATTTGTTATGAATAGGCCCATGAGGCCCATTGGGTATCCGGCCCACCATTTAAAAGCTATATATATGAGGGTATGGGGCTCTTACCCCCTTACACCTATTACTCTACTTTTCCCTTCACAACACGTTATCAACATGATCACGCTCGTAGGAAAAGACGACGACGCTAAAGGAAGGAGTTCATCCAACGCTCAGTTTTAAAAAGATCGTATTCTTCTCAACGGAGAGCGTAAAGAGCATCCTTCATCAACTGTCGTCTAGATTCCTGAATCGAATCTAGAGGTAAATCCTCAAAATTTTAAGATTTAAACTTGCTTTTCCAGTAGATCTGCATGATTTAAGATCAAAAACACGATAAAAATCGTATTTTTATTTAGATCTGCATGTTTTAAGATCAAAAACACGGTAAAAATCGTATTTTTATTTAGATATGCATGTATATTATCAGTAAAAATCGATTCTTTTTAGATCTGAATATCTAAAAAATAAATCTATTTTTCCCTTGATCCAAAACATGCTCGCCCCGAGGGCACGGCGGCGGCGTCGTTTCCAGGCGTCGTCGGCGACCAAAAGCCGCGGCCAGAAGCCGTGGCCGGCAGTCGACTGCGGTTGGAAGCCGCGGCCAGCCAGCCGCGGCCTGCGGCCGACGGCCAGAAGCCGCGGAAAACCCCCTAGGGTTCCCTTTTTCGAAACCCTGGCCCTAACGGGCTATTTTTTTGGGGGGAGGCCCATCAACCCTATTCGGTTGTTTTCTTGGACCAAAAAGCCTGAAAATTAGCCCATTTTTTTAAAAAATTTCTTTTTTTGGCCTCAAAAGCCCAATAATTAAAGAAATATCAATTTGTGATAGGGTTGAGCTGAAAGATAAATAAAAATAAAATGGATCAGGATTAATGGTTTTTAAAAATTTTCTTAGCACACACGTCACTTTCGTTTCAGATTATTTATTAATCTTTACATGCCTATGATATCATATATCTGCGTGGTTGTATATTTATATAAAATCTGCGTGGATGTGCTATTAGACTATGATTTTCGGGATCAGCTAGGTTTCCGATACTATTACTTTTCTGCAAATTTTTTTCCTTTTTGAGAGAACTTTTGTAAGTGAGGATATATATGTAAAAAGTCAAAGCTGAAAGGAGCACCCCATGGAGATGAAGACGCTAGTATAAAGAAAAAAGGAGCTTCTCTTAGAAGTTCCCGAGTTGTCTTTATTTTTATGCACTTTTTGATTAACTGGATATAAGTCTCAGACTTTTTCTTTCTTTTAGTGTCGGCTGGCTGATCCCCATAGTTCTAATTTATTTTCTTTGCATATACATTAAATGCGTGGATGTTTACTTTAAGATAATTCATGCTATTTTAAATGTTGTAAGATTAAATGCGTGGATGTCTACTTTAAAATAATTCATGATATTTTAAATGTTGCAAGATTAAATGCGTGGATGTTTACTTTAAAATAATTCATGCTATTTAAAAAGTTGCAGATTGCATGCATGGATGTTTACTTTAAATAGCTAAATAATTCATGCTATCTTTTGTTTAAGTTGCTAGATTGCTTAAATGGCCAGACTTGCGAATGTCGATTTTTCGGTCCTGAAGGCCGATGGGTCGAACTACTTGAGTTGACAGTTGGACCTGAAGTTTCACCTGCGCTCTCATGGGTTCAGTCTAACACCCACAGAAAAGGCAATAACAATATTGTCGTAGCTGAAAAGGATGCTTCTAAAGAAGCCCCTAATGCAGAAGAGTTTCCGATATACTTAAGGCGAAAGCCATTATTTATATCAGGGAACACTTAGACTCGACCCTGAAGGACGAGTATATTACTGTAGAGGATCTTTATGAACTATGGGATGCACTTGAGGAGAGGTACAGACATCAAAGGGATGTCATACTCCCTCGTGCACAGTACGAATGGACTCACCTTTGCATACAGGATTACAAATCCGTAGCAGAGTACAACTCAGCACTATTCCGAATCACCTCATGCCTGAAGTTGTGTGGTGAGAATGTGACTGAGAAGATGTTACTAGAAAAGACGTTTACGTCTTTTCATGAGAAGGACATAATTCTCATGCAACAGTACCGTGAACGAAAGTTCACAAAGTACTCCGAACTGCTCTCATGCCTACTAATGGCTGAACAAAACAGATAGTGGTTGATTGCCACTCACAACCTGTGCCCTTCTGGCTCCGCTCCACCTCCACCTCCTGCAGAGACACATTTCCAATCTTCCCAGAAGAAGAAGATGGATAAGAAGGCAAAGTTCCAGAAATGGAAAGAACAGAAGCAGCAGAAAAAGGCTACTCCTTAGGCTCCTCCCCAGAACCAGAAGTTCGCGGCAAAGAAGCAAAAGTGTACGCCCAACAAAGGTGGTCCCCCCAAGAAAGACTGGGAGGATAAATGTTCTAAATGCGGAATGACTGGCCACTGGTCCAGAATCTGTCGCACTCCTAAACACCTACAGGATCTCTACCAGGCAAGTCTCAAGCCCCACGCTGAGACAAACCTGATAGTTGGGGCAGCGTTACCAGAAACTACATAGAAGCCAGAAGACTTCATGGAAGATGACACTCTGTAGTCATGGACCATATGCATTTTATTTTTCTAGCACTGTATCTTATTTCCCTGTAATGTATCTTGCTTTATGTCTTTTCAAATTTCCATGTTAACTATTTTAATTATTCAGCATTTTTAATATAAATGAAAGTATTTTCCCTTTCGTATTATTTATTGCTTGAATATTATTTTATATAGATATGGAATCCATATGCCTAGTGGACAGTGCATCAACGCACTCAATCCTTCAAAGTATAAACTACTTTACGAGCATTAGTAGCTATTCTGGTCTATTGAGAACAATCTCAGGACCATCGGATATAATAGAAGGATTAGGGGAAGCAATCATATTGCTCCCCAATCACACACTCATCAAACTTAGAGATGCGTTATACTCACCTAAATCAATCCGAAACCTCCTAAGCTTTAAAGATATCCATTTAAACGGGTATCACTAAAAGACGGTCGAGGATAATAAAAAAGAATACTTGCACGTAACGTCTCTTACAAATGGTACAAAAACCATTGTGGAACGTTTCAAGGGACTCCCCACGGGACTCTACCAAACAAGTATTCACTGTCCAGAAACATTATTAACGAAGCACCTACAGTGACCTCAAACACCAGAATTCCAACTCTGGCATAGTAGACTAGGACACCCTGGATCTATTATGATGTACCGCATCATAAAAAGCTCAATTGGTATAAATTTGAAGAACGTGAAGATTCTTCAAAAAGGTAAATTCCCATGTCCACTGATCACTCTTTATTTTACACCTTTTTTCCGCATGTTTGCATGCCATTTAGGTCGCCCAAATCATGTTTTTCACGATATATCGATGATATTGCGATGCTTTTCACGATTTGTTGTTTTTGTCGCATTTCAGGTGATTTGGCACGATTTGGAGTGATCTCGAGATGCGCTTACTCTAGATGGTCACCGACGACCTCCCCGAGGGGTATTTTGCTGTTGGAGAGGAGCGGAAGAAGAACGGACGTCGCAGGAGCGACGAGGAGGCCAAAAGAAGCAGATTGGGCATTTTTTGTGTCCCACTCGGCCGAGTGGAGGAGCCACTCGGCCGACCAGCGAGACACTGCTCGGCCGACCAGATCAGACACGATTTACATGTGCACTCGACCGAGCACCGAAGACCACAGCGGCCGAGTGAAGACATCACGTCCGCCCGAGTGGCGCCCAGACGAAGCCCTTCCAAAACATCCAAGTTACTGTTTTTCGGCTGCCTGAACTTCAGAAGACCCACTCGGCCGAGTGGAGAATCCTATCCGCCCGAGTACAATGAAGCCATCGGCCGAGTGACGACAACTCACTCGGCCGAGCCGCCCCCGAAGTAGAGTCCCCTGAAAGCCCCGACTTACTGGAAAATTACAGGGTTTTCACTCGGCCGAGCGACTTTTGTCACTCGGCCGAGTGCGATGCGCTGCCTGTAGCGAAAACTGCGGAAAACAGGCTGTGCAGGGGTATTTTGGTCACAGTTTTTGGACGATTTTGAGGGCTATTTAAGCCCTGTTTTTACCCTAGTTTAGAGAGCCTCTCTCTTAGATTTTTGCAGCTTTTTAGATTAGTTTTTAACTTTATTTTTGAGATTGGAGAGGAGACAAAGATTGGAATTTTGTTGGATTAATTGAAGAACTCCATTGGTTTGCATCTCTTTTCCCTAAAAATTCTATTTTTATTGCTTATCTCAATATTGTGATGAATTCTATTGCTTATTTCAACGATTATTTTTGTGATCTTGCTATGATTTGTGAGTAGTCTCCGCGTCTTGGGGCGTGGGGATGAACCCTACAAGCCCAACTTCATATTTGCGATGAATTGGTAGAAATTGAGCTAGAATTGTTATTAGGGATTAGATTGGGATCGATTTACTACGGATGGCTAGGTATTCATATCAATTGGGATTTGCAAGAGATTGGATCCCAATTTGATAGGAAACCCTAGAAATCCGAATTGGGTTGGAGTCGGATTTTCGAAGTATCGGTTTGCAAGAGATTGAGCCGAATCTAGGATTTCCGGTTGCAATTCCATGCCGATACTCGTTTGCAAGAGATTGGACGGGTAGGAACTATCCCAATCTAGGTCGTGGACCGAGTTTGCAAGAGATTGGGCTCGGTGTGCGATTGGACGATGATGTTGATCCTAATGCTAGCTTCCCTAGGCTAGGGTTTGCAAGAGATTGGACCCAAACCTAGGATAGCTATAGACCGGCAACAGCGCGAGAGCGTGAGCTTGGTTCTACATTCAGTTGCAACTAGTTCATCCAAATCCTCATTCAAGCAATTTTGATACCGATAAACCGCATTTATGTAATACGGTGAGTAGCGGAGATCCCCCATTCCCTAGACGTTCTTTATTTGATTTGATATTTCTGCATTTTTGTCTGACGATTGTGACAGGATCGCCAAAGGCAAATTTCTTTCTTAAATAGCCAGGTTGATTGGAACAAGCACGGTCATTCGTCCTCCCTGTGTTCGATATCCCGCTGCCGTGCACTTGCGGTAAAACTACAACCGTTCTTTGGGTCACATCCCGGAGCGATCAAGTTTTTGGCGCCGTTGCCGGGGAGGCGATTGCGTTTGATTCTTTCTCACCCTAGCTATTTCTTTTTTTTTGTTTATTATCACTATTTTTATTTCTTATCTCTTACCTAACCCTTCCACGGTACTGATCATTTCCTTGAAACTCTGTTTCCCCTGTGCATGTACACGAGATCTACGGCGGACCCTGAAGCTTTATTATTTGATCCCGAGATCGAATGTACCACGCGGAGACTTAGAGCGGAAAGGAGACAAAATCCGGAAGGGCGGTTTATGACCAATCCAGAAACTCCTGAACAATTGGCGGCAAGGATGGCGAGGCTAATTTCTATTCGAGATAGGTTTCGGCCTAAGACCTCTTCTACTACCTCATCCATTGCCATGCCAGGGTTGGCGGCTGACAAGAGCTTCGAGCTAAAGACTGGATTGGTGGTTTTGATGCAACAAGACCCATTTCATGGGAACGCTCATGAGAACCCCCACTACCACATCCAATTATTCTTGTCGAAGTGCGCCACATTTCAGATGCCGGGGGTCTCCATCGATGCCATCAGACTGCGTCTCTTCCCTTTCACGCTAAAGGACAAGGCACTATACTGGTTGAGGACGCAAGCTGAGGGCGTCTTCACCACTTGGGACGAGTTGGCGGGTGCATTTATTGACAAATTCTATCCGCCATCCAAGACGGTGAAGATCCGGAGCGCTCTCATGTCCTTCAAGCAAGGACCACAGGAGACGCTCTATGAAGCTTGGGAGCGTTTTAAGGATTTGCAGCATCAATGCCCGCATCATAGCATTGAAGACTGGGAGTTAGTTCATAGCTTCTACAACGGTCTCCAACCGGGGACCAAACAAATTATTGATGCCGCGGCAAATGGTGCTATCTTGTCAAAGACTCCCGAGGAAGCTACGGCCCTAATTGAGGAGATGGCCTCAAATAATCAACAATGGGGCGATGAGCGAGGACACTCCACGTCCTCCTTGAAGCCGACTAGTATCTATGAGGCGAAGGCCGTGGCGGAGCTTACAAGCAAATTTGATTCTCTCCACAAGGTAGTGGAGAGATTGGAGAAGTTTATCACGGAGCCCCAAGGAGCCCCTTCTACCTCAGCTCCAACAAACCAAATGTGTGATTGGCAAGACCAATCTCAAGCCATGTACGTGGGAGGAGAGCAAGGAGAAGGATCCTTGGAGCAAGTACAATATGTTGCGGGGAACCAAGGATATTGGGCCAATCCGGCCGCAAGAAATCATCCCGGATTCTCCTACGCCAACAATGAAGGAGCTTTGAACCCGCCACAACCACCGCCTCAACAAGCTCGACCACCACCACCCCAACAACAAAACTATCCACCGAGGGGGCCTACTCAACAAAACTTTCAACCGAAACAACAAGTTCCACCATATAGGCCGCCCGGTTACAATCAAGGGTGGAGGAATCAAAATCAAAACCCTCCACAAGCTCAACAACGATCCGACTTCGAAGCTAGAGTGGAGGCGTTCATGGTCGAGCAAAATAAGGAAATGATACCTTGAAGGCGGGGCAAGACTCTCTTAATACCATTGTGGCTCAAATATCGGAGCAATTAGCGTTGCTAAATCGGAACACTCAACGATTGCCGGCGCAACCCGAGCAAAACCCACGGGGCAACACCGGTCACGTCAATGCCGTAGTTTCCGTTACCACTAGAGGCGTGAAGGACACCACCCCTGCCATGATTCCTACCGAGGAGCCCGTGGAGGAAAGCTTGGAGCCAATTGAGCTGGTAGTTGAAGTTGAAAAGGAGAAGGAGCCACAAGACAAGGAGAAATCTAGGGCGGAACAATTGATTGAGGAAAGGCGCTTCATGCCACCGGTCCCATTTCCCCAAAGGCTTGCTAGAGCGAAAATGGAGAAAAGGCTAGCGAAGTTTCTTGAGTATCTTAGAGGAGTTAGCCTTAACATTCCCTTCCTCGACGCCATCGTGGAAATCCCCACATATGCTAAATTCTTAAAGGATTTGATTTCGGGGAGAAAGAGGAAGGAGAAGATTATGCTAGCCGAGGAGGGCTCTTGGTTTACTAAGAAAGAAAAAGAGCCGGCCAAATTTAAAGATCCGGGGAGTTTTCGGATTCCTTGCACCTTGGGCGGCGTCCCTCTTCAAAAGGCGTTGGTTGATCTAGGGGCTAGTGTGAGCCTCATGCCTCTCTCCATGTTCTTAAGGCTAAACACCGGGACAAAGTTGAAACCTACCGACATGCGCATTCAATTGGCCGATGGGCGAATAACAAGGCCGATAGGGATCGCCGAAGACATACCGCTACAAGTCCCGGGTGGAATATGCTTACCATGTGACTTTGTGATCATGGACGTTAAGGAGGAGGGAGATACGTCATTGATACTTGGACGCCCGTTCCTCGCCACCGCCGGAGTGATTGTTGACGTGCACGAAGGTACCCTAACTTTAAACGTCGGCAACATCGAGGTGGAGCTCCACATTCCTAAGGCTATGAAGCACATGCCTTACCACGAGGAACTTGACTACATGGACCTCCTTGATGAGGTGATAGAGGAGGCGATCCCCCACTCAATTGGCGCTCTTTTCGATGAAGATTTAGAGGAAGGCCCGGATTTAGGCCAAGATGAGAAGATAGATGATTCCCCCGACTTCTCCGCTGAAGATGATGAAGGCGACGCTGATGTCGCAAGGATTCGAGAGCTCTGCAAGCTCTCAAAATTGGAGTCTCCGAAGAAAGCTCCGCCGACACGGAGATCGGCATCACCGGTGAAGCTGTTGACCGGAGCAAATGCTAGCTTGGGGGAGCCTCCCCCCAACACTATTCGAGATGGGAGACCACCGAGGGAGAACACGACGCCGCCACGTCCAAATCCAAGCGTTCTCCCCGGAAAGTTTGATGGGTGCATCTCATATGCACCAAACATCCCGCATTGATTGAAAATTATAGGGGGTCGAGCTCACGACCTTAAACGAGCGCTTGTCGGGAGGCAACCCGACAGTTTTTGCTTTATTTTCACTTTTTCTTTATTTTTGTTCTAGAAATTTTTAGTGTTTTGAGTCGTTCGCCCAAAAATTTTGTGATAACGGGTCCTATTTTTCTTGACAGGAGAGGAGATAGGTAGATCCATCATGAGGAGGATGAACGAGACGACGAGGAGCGCCCCAAGAAGGCGCTCGATGCTTAGGAGGACGATGGAATCGACTGGAGGAAGAAAGACGGAGTTTAGAGCCCAAACGAAGACAAACAGCAGAACACAAGGCTCACTCGGCCGAGCATACTAGTCACTCGGCCGAGTACAAAAGTTCGTCCGGCCGAGCCGCTCACGAACGAGGGAAGTCTGCTGTACCCCACTCTCTGTTTATTTTCCTGATTCCAATATAACTGCTACTCGGCCGAGTATATATATTCACTCGGCCGAGTAAAACGGATACCCTCCTAGGGCGAGTCTTGCCGAGTAGCTTGAGTCACGCGGCCGAATGGACTTACTCCACTCGGCCGAGGCTGGCAAAGCCACTCGGCCGATGCGTAAGCGAGACAAAATTTCTATTGATCCTGCTCAGCCGAGTGACCCAGTCACTCGGCCGAGTCGTAACTTTTATTATATAAGGGCTGAGGGGGGGCGCGATTTTCGAAACGCTGAAACCGATCGCGCCCCGACTCTTCACCTCCCCTCGCCCGATTCCCCTCGCTCACGCCCCTACTCACCCGACCGCCGCTGCTGCGCCGCCGCTCGGTCCGCCACCGCCGGCCGAGCACACGCCGGCGCCTCGCCCGAGTCGCCGGCGGCGGCCGCCGCTCCGATCGCCTCCGGTACCCCCTATTTTGCCGTTTTCCCCTCTTTTTGTGTATTTTTGAGGATCCATGTGTTAAACGAACCCCTAAACCAAATCAGTTCCTATATCTATCTGTGATACCCCTAATGCTCCATACATTTTGAATATTACCCACTGATATCGCCATTTCATGCGCAGGTTGCTTTTTGGAGCTTAGGGGAGCCCAGGGGAGCTTCTCGGGACTGATTTGAGCTTCGTGGAGGCGCGGACTTCGCACGCTTCCATTACTGAGCACTCACAGCGTGTCTGGGTATACTCCTTCCACTCTTTTACCCGAACCGCACTTTTTCCACTTTTCGGCGCGCTCGGGGCCGATATGCCGCCCCGGACACGGCCGCGGTCGAAGAGAGCTTCCGCCAAGCGGAAGCGGTCAGATGATGCCGGCCCCTCCCATGAGTTGGAGGACTCTCCTCCACCGTCTCCCACACACCCCGTCCACCCAGCACAGCCTGCAGGCCCCGCACACCCCGCACAGCCTGCAGTGCACCCACAGCCCGCACAGCCTCTCCCTGCCGCACCACAGCCACCACCACCGGCTCCACTGGTCGGGCCGCTCGGGATTACGTTCCGAGACGACGCACACCGCGCCGTCTTCGACCGTATCTCCCAGCGCTCGATCGTACCCTCCAGGTTTGCACACCTCGCTGACCTAGGACGCCTGGGGGTACTAGAGGGGATGCTCACGTTGTACGACAACGTGGGCTGGCGAGATTTTCTGCAGGTGTCGGCGGATACGTTTACCCGCCCGACACTTGAGGTTCTGAGTTCTATCGCCCGGACCGACGAGGGATGCTTGTTTCGGTTCATGGATCGAGAGTGCCAGGTCACTCTCGATATGATGAGAGCGTTCTTCTCGTGGCCCGCTGTCCCCGGTGCCGATCGCGGTTACGGCCCCACCCATATCCCCCCACCTTCCTTTGACGCCGGTGCCTTCTGGGCCCGGATTACAGGTCTCCACGCTGCCTTTGACCCTAGTAGGGCCAAGGCCTCGGCCATTGTCCATCCCTGCCTCCGCATTGCTCAGCGCCTTATGGCGACGACCTTCTTGGCCAGATATGAGCCGGGCACGATGTCTACGCCAGAGCTCTACATGCTCTACGCGATGACACGTCCCAGAGCTCTATCTAGGGATGGCGATGAGCTTGTCCCCGCCGTCGTGATTGATGTCGCGGCTTGGTTTTTAGACCGCATCATCGTATCGGTGGGCGCTCGCTCACCGATATGCTGCGACGGCCTGATCACCTTGCTTGCTCTTATGACCGGTGGGGACTTCCCCGACGACTTGCGACGCATCCCGGGCCCCACTTCTCTGTCTATAGATGTTATGGCCCGGATGAAGATGCTTCGTCCGCATGGTGAGCATCACTGGGTCTGGTTGCATGGCCCTTTCGGGGCCGATTACATGATTCTCCCGAGCCCTGCTCGGACTCTGATTGCACCGGCCCACGTTGACTGGCTCCCTGCGATGGATGTTCTCATCCCCGCTGCTTACGTGCTCGAGGCCGAGGAGGCCGAACAGGCCCACGCTCCCCCTGTAGACCCTGTTGCACACCCTGCCGAGCCTGCTGCCGACCCTGTTGACCCAGTGGCCCCTCAGCCCATACCTGACGTTTCCGCTGCTCCTGACACCGCTGTCGGTGTCGGGAGTACCTAAGCTGAGCCCACTTCCACCACCTCCACCACTTCTGAGGCTGTCCCCACCACTCCCACCACCACCACTGGCCCTCTGTCCGCCGAGCCTCTTTGCTCCGCACTCCCCGAGCGCCCGTCGACCTTTGTTGAGAGTGGAGAGCCCTCGTTTGCCGCGGTCGTGAAGACCATGGCTAGCATGATCTCCGCTGGGGTTGCGCCTTGTGGTCCACACACTTCCGCCCCAGCGGTAGTCACATCTGTCTCCACCCCTGCTGTATTTTCCGAGAGCGTCGTGGCGTGTGTCCACACTTCTGTGCCACTGACCTCTCCGGCCACCTCACTGCCACTTTTGCACTCTTCTTTCGCTGCTGCTGCCTCCACTTCCCACCAGCCGGTGCCCCGGCCTCACACTGAGGGCAGGCCCACATTCGCAGGCGCAGCACCTTTTGTTCCCTTCCCCGCTGAGCCAGTCACATACGCGACCAGAGTTCGCCAGCCACGCCCTGCACAACCCCACCCGGTGCGTCCCTCTGCACCACCTCCCCCTGACACAGTACTTCAGAGCATTCGTGCTCTAGAGGGGGCGGTGAGTGGCCTCAGAGGCGACCTTAGGACCCTGTCCTCCACCGTCTCTGCGATGGCTGGCCGCTTCGAGCTGCTCCCCCAGATCCATTACTGTCTCACCCAGGTTCTGGAGCGTCTCCCGCGCGTACCTCCACCCACCCAGCAGGTTCCCGCCCACACTTCCACACACACCCGACCTGCTACCACTCCCACACCCACCCCCGCTCAGCAGCCTGTCCAGCCAGCACCACCCACACGACCTCCGCCACAGGACGGAGACGACGCAACACCACCTTCTTAGGCACCCTTGATGCCATCGATTATCTTTTGCCGTTGTGCTGCCCGTTTCTGCTGGGTCCTGATGCCCTTTTGTCCACCCCCTCCCCTCACTTATTTTGGGATTCTCTTTTTGTTCATATCTTTATATATCTTTTTTGGGAGAGAGGGAGAGTTTTTGGTGCCACTTATATATCTGTATCACTCCTATCTGTGCATGCATCATGTCCGCATCATATTTTCATATCTTTATTTTTCTTTTTTATTTTCATTTTTCATGCATGCATCCTCACCATCCCCTCACATTTCTTGTCTCTCGGTGTGCCACACTTTGCACATTGAGGACACTGTGCCATTTAGCTTGGGGGAGTGAGTTCTCACGTTCTTTTTCGATTTGCCACCTTTATTTTTAGTTTTTCACACCATTTTTCGCACTTGCACTTATTTTTTATCATTTTTCTTTTATTTTGCCATGCATCACGTTTTTCTTATTTTTTCTGTGTGCCGCATTGTAAATAGTTCTATTTTCCCTTTATCTTTATTTCTTTTCTTTTTCATCTCATGCCAGAGATGACTTTTCTGTGATGATGATGACGTTGGATTTAGCTTACTCTATATGCATGCTATATTTGTCATGTCTTAGACTTTATTTCTGATATCGTATGCTATGACTTGCTTTGCATCTAGAGATAGTAACCCACACTTTTGCCACATGAAAATGGATGAAATTTTATTATTAGCTGAGTCTGAATATTCATATGTATGCTATCACAGAAAACACACCAAGATTCACGCATTGGATGCCTATATCTGGAGTACTGATTTCTTTTTCCTATATCACTTCTATATGCATGAATTGTACACTTCACTTCGGGATGATTGAATGATGTTAGCTATGATAAATCTGGATTAGTTAGCTTTTTTGTGATCGAAACTGAGTAGATTAGATTACCCTGCTGAAGTTGTCGTGCATGTCTTATAGAGTGAACCGAGAGTTATATCTATTTCTTTCTCCACAAATCTTGAACATCATTTCTCTACTTTTAAAAATCATTGGTGAATCTCCCCTTAGTGATTCTATTATATGGCATTTCCCCCGCTATTAGTTCCTAGCTCCAAATCCCTTATTCTAAAAAAATATGATAAAAGAGAGAAGAATATTCTTGTATATCGTTATCTCTCTCTTTGAGTTGGGATCGTTGTGTATATATGCTATATCAAAAAAAAGAAACAAAAAAAAGAAAAAAAAAGAAAAAAAAAGAGAGAAAAAGAGGAAAAATCCTCAATAAAAGATCCCATCTCACTTTCTTCCTTTCTTCTTTCTTCTTATTACATTTGGAGCTATATAAAAATGGGGATGTGAATATTTTTTATGCCACCACGCTTATAGATAAGCTTGGGGGAGGGGATCCATTGATGTGTGAGAGAGTGACTACTTGACATTGCACGACGACCTAGGCTAAGTAATATTCTATACTCGGTGAGATTATTTCTAGCTTTACGAAATCCAGAAATCTAAGCCTAGCGTTCATTTCATGAAATCCATACTTTTCTATTCTCTCTATTCTATAGTGTGATACTCTTATACTCCTGATAGAAAGCATTCAATTGAAAAGTGTGTGATCTGTGATTTGTATACCGCTTTAAATGATTCAGACGATGTTAATTTTAAAATTATTCCGTTTTTCATGATTATATCGTTGTTCGTGGGGTTTTCTATTTCTATTTGCACTATTATACTATGATATCAAAATAAAATTCTTTGACATGTATTTTTCATTCAGTGCATGCTACATGAGTAAGTGAAACCCACGTCCTGAGAAAATGATCTAGTAGCCTACCCCTTCGCTTCTTTCTTTCTTCTTTATTTTATTTCGATTTCATTCTTCTTCGTTTTTCACTTTTCGTTTTTCGCCGTTTTCGTTTTCTGAATCCACCGGGTTCGCCTTTTACTTATCTTCCTCGAGGACGAGTAAGAGGCAAGCTTGGGGGATTTTGATCACTCCTTATTTTACACCTTTTTTCCGCATGTTTGCATACCATTTAGGTCGCCCAAATCATGTTTTTCACGATATATCGACGATATTGCGATGCTTTTCACGATTTGTTGTTTTTGTCGCATTTCAGGTGATTTGGCGCGATTTGGAGTGATCTCGAGATGCGCTTACTCTAGACGGTCACCGACGACCTCCCCGAGGGGTATTTTGCTGTTGGAGAGGAGCGGAAGAAGAACGGACGTCGCAGGAGCGACGAGGAGGCCAAAAGAAGCAGATTGGGCATTTTTTGTGTCCCACTCGGCCGAGTGGAGGAGCCACTCGGCCGACCAGCGAGACACTGCCCGGCCGACCAGATCAGACACGATTTACATGTGCACTCGGCCGAGCACCGAAGACCACATCGGCCGAGTGAAGACATCACGTCTGCCCGAGTGGCGCCCAGACGAAGCCCTTCCAAAACATCCAAGTTACTGTTTTTCGGCTGCCTGAACTTCAGAAGACCCTTTCGGCCGAGTGGAGAATCCTGTCCGCCCGAGTACAATGAAGCCATCGGCCGAGTGACGACAACTCACTCGGCCGAGCCGCCCCCGAAGTAGAGTCCCCTGAAAGCCCCGACTTACTGGAAAATTACAGGGTTTTCACTCGGCCGAGCGACTTTTGTCACTCGGCCGAGTGCGATGCGCTGCCTGTAGCGAAAACTGCGGAAAACAGGCTGTGCAGGGGTATTTTGGTCACAGTTTTTGGACGATTTTGAGGGCTATTTAAGCCCTGTTTTTACCCTAGTTTAGAGAGCCTCTCTCTTAGATTTTTACAGCTTTTTAGATTAGTTTTTAACTTTATTTTTGAGATTGGAGAGGAGACAAAGATTGGAATTTTGTTGGATTAATTGAAGAACTCCATTGGTTTGCATCTCTTTTCCCTAAAAATTCTATTTTTATTGCTTATCTCAATATTGTGATGAATTCTATTGCTTATTTCAACGATTATTTTTGTGATCTTGCTATGATTTGTGAGTAGTCTCCGCGTCTTGGGGCGTGTGGATGAACCCTACAAACCCAACTTCATATTTGCGATGAATTGGTAGAAATTGAGCTAGAATTGTTATTAGGGATTAGATTGGGATCGATTTACTACGGATGGCTAGGTATTCATATCAATTGGGATTTGCAAGAGATTGGATCCCAATTTGATAGGAAACCCTAGAAATCCGAATTGGGTTGGAGTCAGATTTTCGAAGTATCGGTTTGCAAGAGATTGGCCCGAATCTAGGATTTCCGGTTGCAATTCCATGCCGATACTCGTTTGCAAGAGATTGGACGGGTAGGAACTATCCCAATCTAGGTCGTGGACCGAGTTTGCAAGAGATTGGGCTCGGTGTGCGATTGGACGATGATGTTGATCCTAATGCTAGCTTCCCTAGGCTAGGGTTTGCAAGAGATTGGACCCAAACCTAGGATAGCTATAGACCGGCAACAGCGCGAGAGCGTGAGCTTGGTTCTACATTCAGTTGCAACTAGTTCATCCAAATCCTCATTCAAGCAATTTTGATACCGATAAACCGCATTTATGTAATACGGTGAGTAGCGGGGATCCCCCATTCCCTAGACGTTCTTTATTTGATTTGATATTTCTGCATTTTTGTCTGACGATTGTGACAGGATCGCCAAAGGCAAATTTCTTTCTTAAATAGCCAGGTTGATTGGAACAAGCACGGTCATTCGTCCTCCCTGTGTTCGATATCCCGCTCGCTGCTACACCGTGCACTTGCGGTAAAACTACAACCGTTCTTTGGGTCACATCCCGGAGCGATCATCCACCATATTACAATGATAAACTAATTACGAGACCCTCTCCACTTAAAGTGGACTTGGAGTCTCCAAGCTTTCTAGAAAGAAACCAAGGACACATTTGTGGGCCTATACACCCATCAAGTGGTCCTGTCAGATATTTTATGGTCCTGATAGGCACATATACTAAGTGGTCACATGTGTGTCTACTGTCCACCTGTAACTTAGCACTGTCTAAGCTTTTAGCTCAGATAATCAGGTTGCGGGCCCACTTCCACGACTACCAGATAAAGAAATTTCGTCTGGACAATGCGGGGGAGTTTTCATCACAAGTATTTCTAAACTATTGCCAAGCACAGGGTATTGAAGTTGAACATCCTGTAGTACATGTTCACACCCAAAATGGGTTAGCAGAATCTCTGATTAAGAGACTGCAATGGAATGCTCGTCCATTATTACTTCAATCCCAATTGCCAGTGAATGCATGGGGTCATGCAATATTGCATGCTGCATCTTTAATAAAATTAAGACACTCTGGAGGTCAGTCATCTTCTCCTATGCAATTAGCACTTGGAGTACCACCAATTGTCTCACACTTGAGAATATTTGGTTGTACAGTATATGTCCCCATAGCACCACCACAAAGGACAAAGATGGGTCCACAATGTCTTCTAGGCATTTATGTTGGGTTTAACACGTCCTTCATAATAAGATTCCTAGAACCCCTTACGGGAGACATTTTTAAGGCACGTCTAGAAGACTGTGAAGTTGATGAAACATCATTTCCAAAACTAGGCTTACAAACCAAGAAGCCTAAAGCTTCATAAAGTATCACTTGGAATACAAAGAAACTAAGTCACTTTGATCCGCCCACAAGCCAGTGTGAGGAGGAGGTCCTAAAGATTCTCCCTATCCAAAACACTGTCCATCTCTTGCCGGAAAAATTTACTGACTACCAGAAGATTGTCAGATCATACGTCCCTGCTGCTAACACTCCAGCTAGGATTGACATACCGCAAAATGGATGCAATCTGTCTGCAGCAGAGATGGTTGGACCTCTTAAAAAGAGAGGACGACCACTGGGATCCAAAGACCAAGTCCCTCGAAAGAGTAGGACCTTTGGCAATGGTAAAACAATACCACCACAGGATGCTACTATAAGCCCTGCTCCCCCATCTCTCCCAAACTCTCAAACAGAGGAAAACCCAGGAGAAAATGAAGTTTCGATACATTATGTACGAACTGGGGAGTATTGGGACAGAAAGAGCACAATTATAGATGACACATTTGCGTGTAATATTGCCATCAACGTCGCGTACTGCGGCAATTATATTGAACCACACTCTTTGACAGAATGTCAAAGCAGAGATGATTGGCCAAAATGCAAAGCAGCAATAAGAGTGGAGTTGGATTCACGTTGGAGTTGGATTCACTCACAAAACACAAGGTCTTCGGACCAATTGTCCAGACACCAAAAGGTGTAAAACCTGTAGGTTATAAATGGGTATTTGTTAGAAAAAGAAATCAACAAAATGAGATCGTTTGCTACAAAGAAAGACTTGTAGCGCAGGGTTTTACCCAATGTCCATGGTTGGATTTTGACGCCACATACTCTGCAGTCATGGACGCGATCACCTTTCAATTCCTTATTGGCTTAATAGCTCAAAAAGGTTTGGATATGCAGCTTATGGACGTCATGACTGTATACCTATATGGCAATTTAGACCGTGACATCTATATGAGATTGACTGACGGCTATTCTTTGCCTGCAGCACTAAAAGAGAGACAACGACCGAGCAAATTCCTCGCAAAGCAAGGATTTGCAAATGACGTAGTCTGCCCTTGCATCTTTATAAGAGCAAAGGCAACAAGATTTGTCATTATAGCCGTCTATGTGGACGACTTGAACCTCATCGGATCTCCTGGAGAGATCACTGAGATTTCTAGAAGCCTGACAGAAACTTTCGAGATGAAAGACCTCGAAAAGTCAAAATTCTGTTTAGGTCTTCAAATAGAGCATCTTAGCGATGAGATCCTCTTACATCAATCAACTTATACATCGAACTTGTTGAAAAAGTTCCAAATGGATAAGTGACACCCCCCTAAGTACCCCAACGATTGTTATATCATTGGATGTGCATAACGACCCCTTCCGACCGTTGAAAGAGGGGGAGGAAGTACTAAGCACTGAAGTGCCTTATCTAAGTGCTATCAGTGCACTCCTTTACCTGGCTAACTGCACTCTCCCTGACATAACATTTGCAGTCAACCTACTAGCCAGATATATTGCTGCACATACACTGCGGCACTGGGCCGGAGTTAAGCATCTTCTGCGCTACCTCCAAGGGTCCATAGACTTATGTCTATTCTACAGGAAAGGGTCAACGACATGTTTATTTGGTTATGCTGATGCAGGTTACAGAACCGATCCTCACACAGAGAAGTCTCAGACTGGATACATGTTCACCTATAGCGGCACTGCTATATCTTGGAGATCTGTGAAGCAGACCATGAGAACTGTATCATCCATACATTTAGAACTTCTAGCAATCAATGAAGCAAGCAAATAGATCTTCTGGCTACGTTCTATGATCCAGCACATCCTCAGCTCTATCGACCAGATGGCCGGTGTTCTTGAGCCTACTCCACTCTATGAAGACAATGCAGCATGTATAGCCCAGCTACAGGACGACTACATCAAAGGCGACAAGACGAAGCATATCTCTCCCAAGTTCTTCTGGATGCATGACCTTCAGAAGCAAAAATAGATTGAGGTACAGAAGATCCAATCATGTAATAACTTAGCGGTTGCTTACCAAATCTCTGCCTACTAGTATCTTTGAGAAACTTGTAAATGGGATTGGGATGAGGAGAGTGAGAAAATGTAAACTGGGTCAGGATGAGAGGACTATGAATGTATAGATACAGAGGAGACTGATGTATAGATTCATAGGAAATCTGCAAGCCTGAAGCTTGGTCAGATGAGGGGGAGTCAACTGCAGAGTTGTACTCTTTTCCCTTGGCTATTGGTTTTTTCCCACAGGGTTTTCTATAGTCAAGGTTTTGACGAGGAACCTCGTTGACTCTAGATCCTAAAGTATCCACCCCTAGACACATCCCTAAAACAGGGGAAGTTATGGATAAACTGTTCTTTATTTAACAAGGCAGTTATCCTAACTCGGATCCTGAAGAATCCACCTCTTATTCAATATTGGTTGGATAAGGGGAGGTGTTATGAATAGGCACATGAGGCCCATTGGGTATCCGGCCCACCATTGAAAAGATATATATATGAGGGTGGGGGGCTCTTACCCACTTACACCTATTACTCTACTTTTCCCTTCACAACAATATTTAATTTTTTTGATAAGATTTTTTGTCAACATATGCTAGATTTGTTACGAGAGGAGAAGAGGGAAACGAGAGCGAAAACTTTTTTCTGCATGTTGGATATTATTTAATGTTCAATTTTGTGTTGCATGTTATTTATTAACATTTATAGAGATTCATAGTGAGCAACACAATTTCTTATTAAATTAAAGGAGTAACTGCTCCTAAAACTAAAAGGTGGATGATGCATTGTTCTCTTCAGCTGGAGGGCAAGCCACACCCAAAACATCCATAAGAAGAAAAGTCCACGAAGGTGAAGTCCATCAAAAAACTCAAACAATTGTCAGAATATATTACTAAGTATAAGATTCAACCACTCTTGACTCATTAAGGAGAAGATTACAGTGCAATATCAATCAAAATCCAATATGTTGTGACAACACATGAAACATTGCCGTGAAAAGCAACATCCTAGACCAGGTGCAAATGATATACCCTTAGAAACGTCCCTTCCTTATCTTTCCAATAGTTATATCATTGTTAAAAATAAGTTAGGATATTTAAACAATTCTTGTAATTGACACCTCTTGTTTAAAATAATAGTATGCTATTCAGTACTATTTTCGACTTCTTGATATAAAGATGTATATGTGTATGTTAATATAAAATTGCATATATGATTTCCTTAGATTCTATGAGGAGATTATAATCATAATGATATTATGATAATGAGACCTCATCGATACGCTTAAGGACAATCCAAAATTTTTCTGTCTATAGAAATATCAAGACATGACATTAACTTCCTAATAGACCAATATACAATGATCTTTACTATTAAGATGATAATGGCTATTCTCTTAGCCAACCGATGTGGAGACATCATAAGACATTGTGTATGTGCTTGTTGGAGAACAAGTTCACAGAACAACTCACCGAGAATCTTCTAAATGGTAGCATATTCTCACTGTTAATAGAAGCTCTTAAGTAATATCTAGTGCAGATTAGTTTTTAGACTTGAGATGTGCCAAAGAATCTTGCAAATAGAAGGCCCGCACGTTGGCTTTTACTGACTAACGACGATGCAGTCATTGCTAGGTAGTCCAAATCATGCAAATAGAGGTGTTAGAATTTGTCTCTTTCAGCATATGAGGTTAGTGTCATAAAAAGTTTGTATGTATCCATAATAAAAATTAGCCAAGGTTGAATGGATAAACTTATTAGAGTAATAAGTTTAATCTTTGGTAACTATGTCATCATAAACTTAGCTTATGAAATTAAGATTTTATTAAGGTTTGATAGATTTTTATACCATATATTTCTTAGTGATATATTTACAACGAAGAGATCCTACTGCATGATCGCTGTCGCTGACATGCTTTGTTTTACATTAGAGGAGAATCTGGTCTTACACCAATAAGATAATTATACTTCCGAAATAGATGACCTTCATGCGTAGCTAGCATTACTACCGTGCCTGTGACTTGATCATAGAGTACTATCAATCACTGTTGAAGTAAAAATCGAGTTTCTAAAGTCACAAAAATATGATTGTCTTTATCATTATAAATGAAGGAGAAAACTAGAATATATATGAGATATACACAAATCAAGTAATCACAGGTTTTAATGGTTGTTTAAATTACTTCAAGTCATGGGGGTTTTGAGCATGCATTTTAATGTACATAATTACAAGTATGTCAAGTTGGTCCAGACTGGCTCACTCATGAGAGCAATCATTCTTGGTTCTTTAGAGTGTGAGCAAGGATAAGATGCACCATAGGTGCAAAGATATGTTATGATCAATAAAGGCATGTAATTGCAAAAAACAAGAAATGCATCCCATGAAGTTGTTAAGGATGAGATTGTTATGTTAATGTAATCAAACCAAGCTCACATACTTATTTACTGGATAGATAGATTTTGTGCCTTTCTTACTGCATTTGTAAAAGGATCACTTGGTTAGTGAGAGATGTTATAGTAGAATGCTAGGTAGTTGGATTTTGCAGTTGGTAGTATGCAACCAAATTCTTAGCAATATGAAACTGGCAAGAATTTAGAAGTGATTTGGTTATAATCTACACGTTATAAATTTTTGACTCTTACTAGATGGGCTATGGATGATTCGGCCTAAGTGGAGATTAGGAAAGTTGTTGACAATGACTACATCGACATATTGGCAAAGAGGAAAATCACCATGTATCCAATTGGTATATGATCCATGTGTGCAATATTAGTGTTATTATCAACAATGATGCATAGATATTATCTTAGTTTATTAGTAGTCAAGTACACTTCATGTATTATATCTAATAAGGTCCCAAAGATTAACATAGTTTATTTGGGATACACAAGATATTAACAAATTTTTTATTTATTGTTTAAACTAGGAGGCATTGTTCTTGGTTCTTAGTTTGTGGTTTAGCTGCTCATTACAAATGTTCTTACTGGTTGCATGGCATACATCACATGTGATGGTTTCTTGCTCGTATAATTTGATGGATCTTACAAAAATTGTTGCATATTCGGTAGAGTGGATATTGGGGTGAACCCCACCCGTAGTTGAACTGGCAAGTGGTGTAAGTCCCCTAACTAGCCAAGAGCGGGTCAGTTCCAACTCTTATGGCTGGATTTAGGAAATCATATTAATGATTTGAAGAGTGCCCTCATATTTTGTAATATTGGGATTATAGAGTCAGTAGTATTACTTAGGGGCTATATATAGGCATATGCCTATATAAAGGGGCAAGAGATATCCACTTACCATGCTTAAGAAAGACACTAAAAATATTCGATTAACCATCAAATAGATCATTTCTTTAATAAGATTCCATGATCGATAAACTATAAAGAGATTGGTGGAGATACATTGGTGACTCTGTCTACCATTAAGAAGAAGATCAATTGTGGCATGATAACCAAGGAGATACATACATCATTCATGTATCTCACAATGAATCTACTTATTTCTGTATCTAGATTTTTTATATGCATGCACTATATATATATATATATATATATATATATATATATATATATATATATATATATATATATATATATATATATATATCTATTCTATAAAGGATGAAGATTTTGAATTTTGTCCTACGTGGCAGGGGTTTGTCCTACGTGGCAGGGGTTTTATCCTATGTGGCAAGTTTTATCCTATGTGGCATTGTAACTTTTGGGGGGAAGCTCAAATTTGAGGGGGAAAATTAAAACTTCCCTTGCTCTCTGAGCCTAGCAAGTAGCAACTGGCCTCCACTTTTGAAAATTCAAAAAGTCGTCATTTTTTCAGGTTTCAAAATTCATACATCCATCAAAGTTCAAGCCGCCAACTGTCCTCCCCTTTTCAAAATTCAAAAACCCTATCGGATTTGGTGAAGCTGGGTCCCGTTGTAGACAAGCATGGTTGCTATCTATCTCTCTTTTCTGTCATCTTCATTCATTGTTTATTGTTGCAGGAGAAAACTTAAAAAAATCATGGCTCTCTCTCTCTCTCTCTGTGTGTGTGTCTCTCTCTCATATGTCTACTTTCTTTGTACAGAGATTTGCAAGGTGTTTTGTTTCCCGTCCATGTCGAGCTCGGTAGTAGATCGGCAACAGATATGAGCCATCTCCTCCTCTGCTCGGTAGCAGTTCGGCAGCAGATATGATCCATCTCCTCCTCAGATCGGCAGCAGGCACCAAAACATAGCTCTCTCTCTCTCTCTAATATGTCGATCTCGATATGTTTAGAATGTGGCTATTCAAGATGCATATATGATGAAGATATTTGACCTTCATCTGAATGATTTCAGCCTGCAGGGACGGACTGCTCTCAGTTCATGGTTGCTTGCGTTATCTTGCACATGAGGTGAGAACTGTAACTGCAGTTGGTCAAATGTATGTATTTTCAGTTAGAATCCATGATGTTTTAGCTTTAGTCTTCATCCAAAAATATTGCAACTGCGGTTTGTCAAATGTATGTATTTTCAGTTAGAATCAATATATTAGAACTGGAAAATATCAGTTCAAAATATTTTGCACAAATATCAGCCATTGAGCAGCCTTCAAAATAGTGCACTAATTGTTATCCCTATGCATACTTGATCACTATGCATTTTGTTAATATCTTCCAAATGAGCACGGTTTGGGATAGTTTTTTTAATAGCCTCCAAATGAGCTGTTAAATTCAAGCGTCTATCTACCGAATCTGATCAACGGTGAGAATTTCTTTTGCTTAGAGTAAATAAAGACTTAGGCAATTTGTATAAGGTTTGCAGTGATTTGAGTTCAAATTTAAATATAGTAAAAGCTGGAAAAAAATAAGGGTTTCAGTAGAGATACTACAAAAAGAGTTAGAGGAACATCCAAATCCACAATATTGTTATGAACCATCCAGGGGAACTATTTTAGTGGATATCATGTAGTCGCAAAATCGAAGGATCCAAATGATGAAATAACAAAACATAACCAAGGGATTCATCCCCTTGATGATGGATTAAGAGTGTTTTGATTCATTGATAACTGAAAGTCTTTTTCGGCTTAGGTTCCATATGTTAATAACTGAATAGATATATGTCTGATCAATGAGTTACTAACAACCGTTTCATTTTGGTCATGAGTTGCAGATGCACAATATATATACTAATCTCTATGTTCACATGGGATACACTATACATAATGCAAGGAAGATAATTAATGTACCAATCACAAGCAGGATGCTAAATTTGTGAAAAGTGAGATCAACTAAGAATGTTCATAGGATAAAGGCACAAGAAATTTAGCTTATTCTGATGTTTCTCTATAATAAGATACAAGGTACAATAAATTTAGCCTATTACGAGGGTTCTCGATTAAAACCCAGTAGAGAACAACCTAATAAATTTGCATCCACCAACAGATGCATAGAATTCTCAAGGTTTCAGGTTATCCAGCACATACTTAAAAATTTCCAAATCACAAAGAAGGCAGATTCCTAATTCTACAACCAACAAAACCACCCAACACAGTAGAAGCTTCAGCTTAAAAACCTGGGTAAGCTTCAGCTTAAAACCTGGGTCTGTTTGTTTCAGAAATGAATTATAGGGTATGCACATAAATGTATGAAATTCATTGGGGAGGAGTAAACATATTTTTGTATATGCATTGTATATTCAATAAACCTATTTTTGGCTTTATTTTTGGTGTGTAAAACCTATTTTCAGCAACTGGAATTCATTGGGGAGGAGTAATTTTCTGTTGGAGAATTATCTGATCATTATTAGTGGTGCTTCAATGATTATGAGTTTGACTGAATTTTTTCCATTTACTTTCATGATCATCTTTTCATGATCATTTTTGCTATAGTTCTGTTAATTATTCGCCATTTTTCCTTTTTCAAATGAGAATCATTAGAACATTCCATTTTTCTTAGTGATTCTATTAATAATTATTAGTTCTAATGATTCTGTTAATCAACAATGGCGGATCTGGGGGGTGCGGTAGGGTGCGGCCAGCCAGGCGGGAGGCGGCGCGTCTAGGAGGAGGGGGAGGGGCAGCCAAGTGGTGTAGCGCACAGGGCAGCGGGGCAGCAGAAAAGAAGCATGTTGAGTGAACGCCCACAGATTCTGGGATGAAGATGCATATTGATGCTTTTGGTAATGAGCCTTCCATATAGATCCGCCTTCTTTGGGTAATGAGACTTACATACCATCCCTGAGCAGTTACTGGAAAATGTAAGCAACAGTCGAAGAATAGTTGCGCCTTACTTCTGCTGCTATTTTGTGCCCGTTAACTCTCTTTAAGGTTTGAAACTGCTTTCAGGTCACCATTTTTGTCGATGCTTCTGACGCTGAGGAATTTTCAGAAGTTGCATCAAAGACATTGAAGACTTTACCTTATGATTCCACTGGGCAGAGTTTTGTTGCTTTTGAGAAACCATCAGGAGTTCCAGCTATGGGAAAATTCTCAAACATGTTGAAATTCATTGTTAAAGAGGTATTGCCGATGTTATAGTAACTCGGGGAAATAGAAACTTACATTGTTTTTCAGTATCATAGTTAAGCCATTCTATGTATTATGATATTTCACGTATGTTTTGGGAATATAGATAAGATTGATAGATCATATATGTTTCGTTGGATCATCAGATGTTGCAGATGCTTATAATGTACTTGGTGGTAAACCTGTGCACTCATCATAAAGTACACCCATGTTAGAGATACTAATGTTGTGGGGTTTTTATTGGTTCTGATGAGTTTGTGCATGACTGCTGCTAAGTATTTGGTAGTATGGTTAATGTCGTTGTGTTCGACTGAGGCAGGCCTTTGTATATAACCTCAAACTTGCGGCATGTCTTAATTAACAAGGGTGTAGCATTTAATAAGGAATAAACTTTCTTTTATTTTTTCGATTAATGTGTAAACCAGCTACGTCATAGAGCAATGTGAAAAAGTAAAGTTCCTCTTTCTGTCAGCATTCATAACACGAATTAGTTTTTGTATTTTTGAGGATAGACATCTCTCATAGTTAAATCTATGTTTCAAATGGTGCCTTCGGGTGGCTTGATTCAGGATATGCCCAATGGTTACTCATACTAACAATCAACCAGAATTTTCTCAGATTGATTCAAGTAATGTTGCATTTTTCTTGGGTTGAACACATGGAGGTTGGAGAGAAGAACCAGTCTCTATGATTGTTTTGGGACTTAGTCGATTGTGGCATGGATTTCGGAGATCAAAGATGGGTGACTACTCTTCAAAGAATGTGTGAGAGGTTCCATTGCTTAATGATGACCGAAGCCAATACCAGGGATCTCGCCGGAGGTAAAATTTTAGACATACCATCAAATTGTGCATGTAATTAGAGTCTTTATTCATGTGGGCTATTGTCAATTTTAGTGATTCATGTGTCGTAGGTAAAAAGGAGTATGATGAGGCTATCGCAAAGGATGCGGAACATTTTCTACAGCCGCATGTGCCCTTCTAATGGGCAGCAATGGAACACTCTCTCGGGGTTGAACGAAGTCAGGGTCCAATTCATTCCTCACATGAATGCAAAGCCTGGCCAGCCCAACGGCGTCGTTCTTAGCTCTGCCACCTCTACATGGCTACGTCATAGGGTCTTTGGCTTCTTCAAGGTCGAACAGACTCGACCCCAGGGTTTTGTGACCTTCCAAAAACTGTATCGAGTTTGGTTATTTGATTGTTTGATTGCATATGAATGATTTTTTGATGAGAGAACATAATGGTGTTACTTAAAATTCAGTTTTGTTCATCGCCTTGGGGAAGGTGAAATAGAACTTTTATCATGATTCCATCTATATTTTTCTTTGTGCAATTGGGTTCTTTATTGGAAGCTTATTTATTTATGTTTTCCATTTATGTTTTCATCAGTTATTATGTTTTAAAATAAAACAAAATTTTTACTTCATTTATTTTTGAGAGGAAATTGTTTAGGGTTGCAAGGATTAGGTTTATTACCCATGTCATCACTGTTAAAGTTGAGATGTATAAGCCTCTAATGTTGAGATTCTTTTGGATATTTGTAATTACATTTACAGGCAGACTCATAGCTATTTAGGCTTATATGTTATCAACAGTCACTTTATAGGCCTATTCTTATATGAACTAAACAAATGTCTAGGTTTATGTGCTTATGTATATGTAGATCAAAGGCACCTTTGCACTTTTATCTTTCAATATCATTTTCTGTAACAATAAGAATTTCTGCAAAGAAAATGACTAAAATTTAAATGGACTGTAGTTTCTCTATGTAAAATAAGCAATGCTTATCGACCTATTTGACTCCGATGCATCAGTAGTATTGCATCATCATTTATTAGAAATAGTAAGTATGTTAATAGTTAGGGAGGTCAATAGTCATATGAAAGACTGTACAATATCCATTTGAAAGGGGTGTGTGCTCTTCACATAATGTCTAATAAAAGTTTCCTTTGAAAGGAAAGTGTGTTTCACACTTCTAATTGCAGCATGTAGAGATTAGTAAATTGAGTTAACTATAATTGTATAAAGTGGATGGATTGGTAAATGAGAATATTCTTTCCCTATTTCATAATCTAGATCCCTTTCAATCTGATCGTTGGAGTTAAAACTATATGGAATCTGTCATCAAGTTGGTCCATTTGGTCATCGAATAGTATATGATCGATGTTATGTTTGTCTTTAAAGTAGAAGTCTTTTCGTTTAATTTGGAATGGAAAAGATCATTTCCTGATATTTTGATCAAGTCAAAGTTCACGCATGATTTTTATCTTGATGAATGTTCATAAATAATTAGGATCGGTATAAATGTTTTTATGATGCTTTTTATGTAATTTTTAGGTGCAGGTTGGGAATATTTGTACATGTAAATTCAATTTTCTATTGTTTGGATTGGCTTTGATGTTATTTTTGGTTATCGTTGAATGATTGTTTACACAAAGAGGGATCATAATTCTTATGTTTCTCTTTCTTCACAGTACTGACACTCTGTGTTTTGTCCAGGGAGGCCTCACTTCAAAAGGTGTTTTTGCAGTTGAATGGATCCAGACTGGGGATTATTGACAACGACACAATAGTATCATATTTTGGTTTCCTTATTGATGGTTATTTAATATATTACATACAAATATTAGATTATTTTCATGTTCTTTAGAATTCACCTTTCTTAATATTCAGCGTTTTTGTTTTTCATAGAGTATTTCAAATGAACAATCATAAGGTTTGTATGATTATATCAGATATTACTAACTGTAAATATGAACTGATAATGTAACAGCTTGGACATCCAAATTGTGGACTAATCCTCAAAACGGATGTTTTTATTCTATCTTGATGAATGTTCATAAATAATTAGGATCGATATAATTGTTTTTATGATGCTGCTTATGTAAATTTGAGGTGCAGGTTGGGAATATTTGTATATTTAAATTCAATTTTATATTGTTTAGGTTGGCTTTGATGTTATTTATGGTTATCATTGAATGATTGTTTACACAAAGAGAGATCATGTTTCTCATGCTGTTTTGAAAGTATATATTCCTGGATTAAAGGCATTTAAGATGCTATTTTTGTAATGCATATTTTTTTTGATCTCTTTATTTGTTCTATAGTTTCAAGTGTTGTTGAAAGCAGGATTAAACCTCCTTATTTGTTCATTTAGTTTTTTATATGCATGGAACAATATTAACAAACCTGTTAGCAGGATTAAACTGACATCTCTAAGAAGTATTGTTGAAAGCAATCAAAACATTTGTGGTCCAGAGACACCTGTTGAAACCCATATCGATATGGGTGTACATGGACAAGAAGAATCTAAAAGAGACAATGACTGGGATGTTCTAAAGAGTATTGTATATGGAGGCTTAATTGAATCGATTGCAAGTCTTGGTGTAGTATCATTTGCAGCAGGATATGGTTCAACTACATGTGAGTAGCAATTTTCTTATACATAATTTGAAAATATATGTTTTTGTTCAGACTAGGATGCACAATTAATAACTCATTTAGAGAGTTATAGTTTTGTTTTGATTTTCTTATTTTGGTGATGCATGATCCAAGGTTTCATTACAGGATCGGTCGAGAGATAACAATGATTAGATAGTTTATGCGCTGATTACATGGATTACAAATTTTTTAATGAATATATGCATTATTAATACCCATAATGAACATCTATCCAATTCCTTTCCCTTTTTATTTTATATTTTCATTTTGGGAGGTTAAAAATGTTAAATTTTTTTGATAAAAATTAAAAATATATTATTGCTCCTTACTAATTTTGTTATCGATTTGAAAAAAAATATGAATTTCATTCTCCTTGCTAATTTTGTTTAATAATTTTATATCTTTTAGATGAACTTTTTAAAAAATATTAAAATATATGTCACTCAAGATTTGCCCTAAACATTTCCTCAAGTTAATAATTTTAGTTGGTGTGCAGGTGCAAGATGTACCCATGTTTGGTTGAAGAGAGGATCACCTCCACTGAAACCCTGATCCTTGGGGTGGCGATAGCTCAGAAAGGGTTGGTACTTAAAGCTATTGCTTTAATTTTTAACATTTATAATTATTTCCACCAAATTATGTCATGTCATTAATCACATTTAATTAGATAATTAGCCCCTCCCCTGTTTTTAATTTGTTACCAAATCTAATCCAACTTATTAATTTTGTTGATTGCAGGCAAGTTGAAGGCTTTGGGTTTGCCATGGGTGCTGAGAATGGAGGCTGCAAGTGTGGATCCAACTTTACCTGTGATCCATGCAACTGCAAATGAAGCTGTTGATGTATTATGTTTGAAGGATTCTTAATATAATTGTTATTAGGTGCTTAGAATAATGAATGAGGCCATGGCCAATATCATGCCATACTTAAAAATAAAGGGGGTTGTGTGATTGTGTGTGTTTATGATGTATGTGTCTCTTTGTATGTTTTCTCCTCTTTTATTTGAATGAAAAAGAAGACTCCTTCATACAAAATTGTCTTTTAATTTGTAAATGATTTGGTGTCCATGGTAGGCTCATTGGGATAATTGATTTGAGATATTTGTATCCCTTTGAAGCTTAGTAGCATGAGATATTACAACTATCAATTAAAATAACAATGATTTTATGTCTATATATCAAAATATCTAAGAGGTTATCTAATTAATAATAAGCAACTGTTTCTTATGATTTGAATGTTGAAAAATATTTGATGCCAATCAAAGGTTGTGCATCAAAGGCGACCGCTAAATATTTTTACGTTAATTTGTTGTTTCGCGCGCCGAAGGCGCTCGCTAAATATTTTTACGCTAATTTGTTGTTCTACGATGAAGGCGCCCGCTAAAATTTTTACGCTAAAATTTTTACGCGCCCAAGGCTCCTGCGCCGCTACATATTTTTATGTTAATTTGTTGTTCTTTTAAATTTTTGCTGCGAAAATAATCTTTTGGGGAACAAAGATTTCGTGGGAGAAAATCTTAACTGAACCGTGCCCACGGGCACGGGTTATGACTAGTCTATTCTATAAAGGATGAAGATTTTGAATTTTGTCCTACGTGGCAGGGGTTTGTCCTATGTGGCAAGTTTTATCCTATGTGGCATTGTAACTTTTGGGGGGAAGCTCAAATTTGAGGGGGAAAATTAAAACTTCCCTTGCTCTCTGAGCCTAGCAAGTAGCAACTGGCCTCCACTTTTGAAAATTCAAAAAGTCGTCATTTTTTCAGGTTTCAAAATTCATACATCCATCAAAGTTCAAGCCGCCAACTGTCCTCCCCTTTTCAAAATTCAAAAACCCAATCGGATTTGGTCAAGCTGGGTCCCGTTGTAGACAAGCATGGTTGCTATCTATCTCTCTTTTCTGTCGTCTTCATTCATTGTTTATTGTTGCAGGAGAAAACTTAAAAAAATCATGGCTCTCTCTCTCTCTCTGTGTGTGTCTCTCTCTCATATGTCTACTTTCTTTGTACAGAGATTTGCAAGGTGTTTTGTTTCCCGTCCATGTCGAGCTCGGTAGTAGATCGGCAACAGATATGAGCCATCTCCTCCTCTGCTCGGTAGCAGTTCGGCAGCAGATATGATCCATCTCCTCCTCAGATCGGCAGCAGGCACCAAAACATAGCTCTCTCTCTCTCTAATATGTCGATCTCGATATGTTTAGAATGTGGCTATTCAAGATGCATATATGATGAAGATATTTGACCTTCATCTGAATGATTTCAGCCTGCAGGGACGGACTGCTCTCAGTTCATGGTTGCTTGCGTTATCTTGCACATGAGGTGAGAACTGTAACTGCAGTTGGTCAAATGTATGTATTTTCAGTTAGAATCCATGATGTTTTAGCTTTAGTCTTCATCCAAAAATATTGCAACTGCGGTTTGTCAAATGTATGTATTTTCAGTTAGAATCAATATATTAGAACTGGAAAATATCAGTTCAAAATATTTTGCACAAATATCAGCCATTGAGCAGCCTTCAAAATAGTGCACTAATTGTTATCCCTATGCATACTTGATCACTATGCATTTTGTTAATATCTTCCAAATGAGCACGGTTTGGGATAGTTTTTTTAATAGCCTCCAAATGAGCTGTTAAATTCAAGCGTCTATCTACCGAATCTGATCAACGGTGAGAATTTCTTTTGCTTAGAGTAAATAAAGACTTAGGCAATTTGTATAAGGTTTGCAGTGATTTGAGTTCAAATTTAAATATAGTAAAAGCTGGAAAAAAATAAGGGTTTCAGTAGAGATACTACAAAAAGAGTTAGAGGAACATCCAAATCCACAATATTGTTATGAACCATCCAGGGGAACTATTTTAGTGGATATCATGTAGTCGCAAAATCGAAGGATCCAAATGATGAAATAACAAAACATAACCAAGGGATTCATCCCCTTGATGATGGATTAAGAGTGTTTTGATTCATTGATCACTGAAAGTCTTTTTCGGCTTAGGTTCCATATGTTAATAACTGAATAGATATATGTCTGATCAATGAGTTACTAACAACCGTTTCATTTTGGTCATGAGTTGCAGATGCACAATATATATACTAATCTCTATGTTCACATGGGATACACTATACATAATGCAAGGAAGATAATTAATGTACCAATCACAAGCAGGATGCTAAATTTGTGAAAAGTGAGATCAACTAAGAATGTTCATAGGATAAAGGCACAAGAAATTTAGCTTATTCTGATGTTTCTCTATAATAAGATACAAGGTACAATAAATTTAGCCTATTACGAGGGTTCTCGATTAAAACCCAGTAGAGAACAACCTAATAAATTTGCATCCACCAACAGATGCATAGAATTCTCAAGGTTTCAGGTTATCCAGCACATACTTAAAAATTTCCAAATCACAAAGAAGGCAGATTCCTAATTCTACAACCAACAAAACCACCCAACACAGTAGAAGCTTCAGCTTAAAAACCTGGGTAAGCTTCAGCTTAAAACCTGGGTCTGTTTGTTTCAGAAATGAATTATAGGGTATGCACATAAATGTATGAAATTCATTGGGGAGGAGTAAACATATTTTTGTATATGCATTGTATATTCAATAAACCTATTTTTGGCTTTATTTTTGGTGTGTAAAACCTATTTTCAGCAACTGGAATTCATTGGGGAGGAGTAATTTTCTGTTGGAGAATTATCTGATCATTATTAGTGGTGCTTCAATGATTATGAGTTTGACTGAATTTTTTCCATTTACTTTCATGATCATCTTTTCATGATCATTTTTGCTATAGTTCTGTTAATTATTCGCCATTTTTCCTTTTTCAAATGAGAATCATTAGAACATTCCATTTTTCTTCGTGATTCTATTAATAATTATTAGTTCTAATGATTCTGTTAATCAACAATGGCGGATCTGGGGGGTGCGGTAGGGTGCGGCCAGCCAGGCGGGAGGCGGCGCGTCTAGGAGGAGGGGGAGGGGCAGCCAAGTGGTGTAGCGCACAGGGCAGCGGGGGGCAGCAGAAAAGAAGCATGTTGAGTGAACGCCCGCAGATTCTGGGATGAAGATGCATATTGATGCTTTTGGTAATGAGCCTTCCATATAGATCCGCCTTCTTTGGGTAATGAGACTTACATACCATCCCTGAGCAGTTACTGGAAAATGTAAGCAACAGTCGAAGAATAGTTGCGCCTTACTTCTGCTGCTATTTTGTGCCCGTTAACTCTCTTTAAGGTTTGAAACTGCTTTCAGGTCACCATTTTTGTCGATGCTTCTGACGCTGAGGAATTTTCAGAAGTTGCATCAAAGACATTGAAGACTTTACCTTATGATTCCACTGGGCAGAGTTTTGTTGCTTTTGAGAAACCATCAGGAGTTCCAGCTATGGGAAAATTCTCAAACATGTTGAAATTCATTGTTAAAGAGGTATTGCCGATGTTATAGTAACTCGGGGAAATAGAAACTTACATTGTTTTTCAGTATCATAGTTAAGCCATTCTATGTATTATGATATTTCACGTATGTTTTGGGAATATAGATAAGATTGATAGATCATATATGTTTCGTTGGATCATCAGATGTTGCAGATGCTTATAATGTACTTGGTGGTAAACCTGTGCACTCATCATAAAGTACACCCATGTTAGAGATACTAATGTTGTGGGGTTTTTATTGGTTCTGATGAGTTTGTGCATGACTGCTGCTAAGTATTTGGTAGTATGGTTAATGTCGTTGTGTTCGACTGAGGCAGGCCTTTGTATATAACCTCAAACTTGCGGCATGTCTTAATTAACAAGGGTGTAGCATTTAATAAGGAATAAACTTTCTTTTATTTTTTCGATTAATGTGTAAACCAGCTACGTCATAGAGCAATGTGAAAAAGTAAAGTTCCTCTTTCTGTCAGCATTCATAACACGAATTAGTTTTCGTATTTTTGAGGATAGACATCTCTCATAGTTAAATCTATGTTTCAAATGGTGCCTTCGGGTGGCTTGATTCAGGATATGCCCAATGGTTACTCATACTAACAATCAACCAGAATTTTCTCAGATTGATTCAAGTAATGTTGCATTTTTCTTGGGTTGAACACATGGAGGTTGGAGAGAAGAACCAGTCTCTATGATTGTTTTGGGACTTAGTCGATTGTGGCATGGATTTCGGAGATCAAAGATGGGTGACTACTCTTCAAAGAATGTGTGAGAGGTTCCATTGCTTAATGATGACCGAAGCCAATACCAGGGATCTCGCCGGAGGTAAAATTTTAGACATACCATCAAATTGTGCATGTAATTAGAGTCTTTATTCATGTGGGCTATTGTCAATTTTAGTGATTCATGTGTCGGAGGTAAAAAGGAGTATGATGAGGCTATCGCAAAGGATGCGGAACATTTTCTACAGCCGCATGTGCCCTTCTAATGGG
Organism: Scilla litardierei; assembly: GCA_030789695.1. Classification (NCBI taxonomy): domain Eukaryota; kingdom Viridiplantae; phylum Streptophyta; class Magnoliopsida; order Asparagales; family Asparagaceae; genus Scilla; species Scilla litardierei. The sequence goes on from JAULAV010004408.1 coordinate 59,954, forward strand.
CAGCAATGGAACACTCTCTCGGGGTTGAACGAAGTCAGGGTCCAATTCATTCCTCACATGAATGCAAAGCCTGGCCAGCCCAACGGCGTCGTTCTTAGCTCTGCCACCTCTACATGGCTACGTCATAGGGTCTTTGGCTTCTTCAAGGTCGAACAGACTCGACCCCAGGTTTTTGTGACCTTCCAAAAACTGTATCGAGTTTGGTTATTTGATTGTTTGATTGCATATGAATGATTTTTTGATGAGAGAACATAATGGTGTTACTTAAAATTCAGTTTTGTTCATCGCCTTGGGGAAGGTGAAATAGAACTTTTATCATGATTCCATCTATATTTTTCTTTGTGCAATTGGGTTCTTTATTGGAAGCTTATTTATTTATGTTTTCCATTTATGTTTTCATCAGTTATTATGTTTTAAAATAAAACAAAATTTTTACTTCATTTATTTTTGAGAGGAAATTGTTTAGGGTTGCAAGGATTAGGTTTATTACCCATGTCATCACTGTTAAAGTTGAGATGTATAAGCCTCTAATGTTGAGATTCTTTTGGATATTTGTAATTACATTTACAGGCAGACTCATAGCTATTTAGGCTTATATGTTATCAACAGTCACTTTATAGGCCTATTCTTATATGAACTAAACAAATGTCTAGGTTTATGTGCTTATGTATATGTAGATCAAAGGCACCTTTGCACTTTTATCTTTCAATATCATTTTCTGTAACAATAAGAATTTCTGCAAAGAAAATGACTAAAATTTAAATGGACTGTAGTTTCTCTATGTAAAATAAGCAATGCTTATCGACCTATTTGACTCCGATGCATCAGTAGTATTGCATCATCATTTATTAGAAATAGTAAGTATGTTAATAGTTAGGGAGGTCAATAGTCATATGAAAGACTGTACAATATCCATTTGAAAGGGGTGTGTGCTCTTCACATAATGTCTAATAAAAGTTTCCTTTGAAAGGAAAGTGTGTTTCACACTTCTAATTGCAGCATGTAGAGATTAGTAAATTGAGTTAACTATAATTGTATAAAGTGGATGGATTGGTAAATGAGAATATTCTTTCCCTATTTCATAATCTAGATCCCTTTCAATCTGATCGTTGGAGTTAAAACTATATGGAATCTGTCATCAAGTTGGTCCATTTGGTCATCGAATAGTATATGATCGATGTTATGTTTGTCTTTAAAGTAGAAGTCTTTTCGTTTAATTTGGAATGGAAAAGATCATTTCCTGATATTTTGATCAAGTCAAAGTTCACGCATGATTTTTATCTTGATGAATGTTCATAAATAATTAGGATCGGTATAAATGTTTTTATGATGCTTTTTATGTAATTTTTAGGTGCAGGTTGGGAATATTTGTACATGTAAATTCAATTTTCTATTGTTTGGATTGGCTTTGATGTTATTTTTGGTTATCGTTGAATGATTGTTTACACAAAGAGGGATCATAATTCTTATGTTTCTCTTTCTTCACAGTACTGACACTCTGTGTTTTGTCCAGGGAGGCCTCACTTCAAAAGGTGTTTTTGCAGTTGAATGGATCCAGACTGGGGATTATTGACAACGACACAATAGTATCATATTTTGGTTTCCTTATTGATGGTTATTTAATATATTACATACAAATATTAGATTATTTTCATGTTCTTTAGAATTCACCTTTCTTAATATTCAGCGTTTTTGTTTTTCATAGAGTATTTCAAATGAACAATCATAAGGTTTGTATGATTATATCAGATATTACTAACTGTAAATATGAACTGATAATGTAACAGCTTGGACATCCAAATTGTGGACTAATCCTCAAAACGGATGTTTTTATTCTATCTTGATGAATGTTCATAAATAATTAGGATCGATATAATTGTTTTTATGATGCTGCTTATGTAAATTTGAGGTGCAGGTTGGGAATATTTGTATATTTAAATTCAATTTTATATTGTTTAGGTTGGCTTTGATGTTATTTATGGTTATCATTGAATGATTGTTTACACAAAGAGAGATCATGTTTCTCATGCTGTTTTGAAAGTATATATTCCTGGATTAAAGGCATTTAAGATGCTATTTTTGTAATGCATATTTTTTTTGATCTCTTTATTTGTTCTATAGTTTCAAGTGTTGTTGAAAGCAGGATTAAACCTCCTTATTTGTTCATTTAGTTTTTTATATGCATGGAACAATATTAACAAACCTGTTAGCAGGATTAAACTGACATCTCTAAGAAGTATTGTTGAAAGCAATCAAAACATTTGTGGTCCAGAGACACCTGTTGAAACCCATATCGATATGGGTGTACATGGACAAGAAGAATCTAAAAGAGACAATGACTGGGATGTTCTAAAGAGTATTGTATATGGAGGCTTAATTGAATCGATTGCAAGTCTTGGTGTAGTATCATTTGCAGCAGGATATGGTTCAACTACATGTGAGTAGCAATTTTCTTATACATAATTTGAAAATATATGTTTTTGTTCAGACTAGGATGCACAATTAATAACTCATTTAGAGAGTTATAGTTTTGTTTTGATTTTCTTATTTTGGTGATGCATGATCCAAGGTTTCATTACAGGATCGGTCGAGAGATAACAATGATTAGATAGTTTATGCGCTGATTACATGGATTACAAATTTTTTAATGAATATATGCATTATTAATACCCATAATGAACATCTATCCAATTCCTTTCCCTTTTTATTTTATATTTTCATTTTGGGAGGTTAAAAATGTTAAATTTTTTTGATAAAAATTAAAAATATATTATCGCTCCTTACTAATTTTGTTATCGATTTGAAAAAAAATATGAATTTCATTCTCCTTGCTAATTTTGTTTAATAATTTTATATCTTTTAGATGAACTTTTTAAAAAATATTAAAATATATGTCACTCAAGATTTGCCCTAAACATTTCCTCAAGTTAATAATTTTAGTTGGTGTGCAGGTGCAAGATGTACCCATGTTTGGTTGAAGAGAGGATCACCTCCACTGAAACCCTGATCCTTGGGGTGGCGATAGCTCAGAAAGGGTTGGTACTTAAAGCTATTGCTTTAATTTTTAACATTTATAATTATTTCCACCAAATTATGTCATGTCATTAATCACATTTAATTAGATAATTAGCCCCTCCCCTGTTTTTAATTTGTTACCAAATCTAATCCAACTTATTAATTTTGTTGATTGCAGGCAAGTTGAAGGCTTTGGGTTTGCCATGGGTGCTGAGAATGGAGGCTGCAAGTGTGGATCCAACTTTACCTGTGATCCATGCAACTGCAAATGAAGCTGTTGATGTATTATGTTTGAAGGATTCTTAATATAATTGTTATTAGGTGCTTAGAATAATGAATGAGGCCATGGCCAATATCATGCCATACTTAAAAATAAAGGGGGTTGTGTGATTGTGTGTGTTTATGATGTATGTGTCTCTTTGTATGTTTTCTCCTCTTTTATTTGAATGAAAAAGAAGACTCCTTCATACAAAATTGTCTTTTAATTTGTAAATGATTTGGTGTCCATGGTAGGCTCATTGGGATAATTGATTTGAGATATTTGTATCCCTTTGAAGCTTAGTAGCATGAGATATTACAACTATCAATTAAAATAACAATGATTTTATGTCTATATATCAAAATATCTAAGAGGTTATCTAATTAATAATAAGCAACTGTTTCTTATGATTTGAATGTTGAAAAATATTTGATGCCAATCAAAGGTTGTGCATCAAAGGCGACCGCTAAATATTTTTACGTTAATTTGTTGTTTCGCGCGCCGAAGGCGCTCGCTAAATATTTTTACGCTAATTTGTTGTTCTACGATGAAGGCGCCCGCTAAAATTTTTACGCTAAAATTTTTACGCGCCCAAGGCTCCTGCGCCGCTACATATTTTTATGTTAATTTGTTGTTCTTTTAAATTTTTGCTGCGAAAATAATCTTTTGGGGAACAAAGATTTCGTGGGAGAAAATCTTAACTGAACCGTGCCCACGGGCACGGGTTATGACTAGTCTATTCTATAAAGGATGAAGATTTTGAATTTTGTCCTACGTGGCAGGGGTTTGTCCTATGTGGCAAGTTTTATCCTATGTGGCATTGTAACTTTTGGGGGGAAGCTCAAATTTGAGGGGGAAAATTAAAACTTCCCTTGCTCTCTGAGCCTAGCAAGTAGCAACTGGCCTCCACTTTTGAAAATTCAAAAAGTCGTCATTTTTTCAGGTTTCAAAATTCATACATCCATCAAAGTTCAAGCCGCCAACTGTCCTCCCCTTTTCAAAATTCAAAAACCCTATCGGATTTGGTCAAGCTGGGTCCCGTTGTAGACAAGCATGGTTGCTATCTATCTCTCTTTTCTGTCGTCTTCATTCATTGTTTATTGTTGCAGGAGAAAACTTAAAAAAATCATGGCTCTCTCTCTCTCTCTCTCTGTGTCTCTCTCTCATATGTCTACTTTCTTTGTACAGAGATTTGCAAGGTGTTTTGTTTCCCGTCCATGTCGAGCTCGGTAGTAGATCGGCAACAGATATGAGCCATCTCCTCCTCTGCTCGGTAGCAGTTCGGCAGCAGATATGATCCATCTCCTCCTCAGATCGGCAGCAGGCACCAAAACATAGCTCTCTCTCTATCTAATATGTCGATCTCGATATGTTTAGAATGTGGCTATTCAAGATGCATATATGATGAAGATATTTGACCTTCATCTGAATGATTTCAGCCTGCAGGGACGGACTGCTCTCAGTTCATGGTTGCTTGCGTTATCTTGCACATGAGGTGAGAACTGTAACTGCAGTTGGTCAAATGTATGTATTTTCAGTTAGAATCCATGATGTTTTAGCTTTAGTCTTCATCCAAAAATATTGCAACTGCGGTTTGTCAAATGTATGTATTTTCAGTTAGAATCAATATATTAGAACTGGAAAATATCAGTTCAAAATATTTTGCACAAATATCAGCCATTGAGCAGCCTTCAAAATAGTGCACTAATTGTTATCCCTATGCATACTTGATCACTATGCATTTTGTTAATATCTTCCAAATGAGCACGGTTTGGGATAGTTTTTTTAATAGCCTCCAAATGAGCTGTTAAATTCAAGCGTCTATCTACCAAATCTGATCAACGGTGAGAATTTCTTTTGCTTAGAGTAAATAAAGACTTAGGCAATTTGTATAAGGTTTGCAGTGATTTGAGTTCAAATTTAAATATAGTAAAAGCTGGAAAAAAATAAGGGTTTCAGTAGAGATACTACAAAAAGAGTTAGAGGAACATCCAAATCCACAATATTGTTATGAACCATCCAGGGGAACTATTTTAGTGGATATCATGTAGTCGCAAAATCGAAGGATCCAAATGATGAAATAACAAAACATAACCAAGGGATTCATCCCCTTGATGATGGATTAAGAGTGTTTTGATTCATTGATCACTGAAAGTCTTTTTCGGCTTAGGTTCCATATGTTAATAACTGAATAGATATATGTCTGATCAATGAGTTACTAACAACCGTTTCATTTTGGTCATGAGTTGCAGATGCACAATATATATACTAATCTCTATGTTCACATGGGATACACTATACATAATGCAAGGAAGATAATTAATGTACCAATCACAAGCAGGATGCTAAATTTGTGAAAAGTGAGATCAACTAAGAATGTTCATAGGATAAAGGCACAAGAAATTTAGCTTATTCTGATGTTTCTCTATAATAAGATACAAGGTACAATAAATTTAGCCTATTACGAGGGTTCTCGATTAAAACCCAGTAGAGAACAACCTAATAAATTTGCATCCACCAACAGATGCATAGAATTCTCAAGGTTTCAGGTTATCCAGCACATACTTAAAAATTTCCAAATCACAAAGAAGGCAGATTCCTAATTCTACAACCAACAAAACCACCCAACACAGTAGAAGCTTCAGCTTAAAAACCTGGGTAAGCTTCAGCTTAAAACCTGGGTCTGTTTGTTTCAGAAATGAATTATAGGGTATGCACATAAATGTATGAAATTCATTGGGGAGGAGTAAACATATTTTTGTATATGCATTGTATATTCAATAAACCTATTTTTGGCTTTATTTTTGGTGTGTAAAACCTATTTTCAGCAACTGGAATTCATTGGGGAGGAGTAATTTTCTGTTGGAGAATTATCTGATCATTATTAGTGGTGCTTCAATGATTATGAGTTTGACTGAATTTTTTCCATTTACTTTCATGATCATCTTTTCATGATCATTTTTGCTATAGTTCTGTTAATTATTCGCCATTTTTCCTTTTTCAAATGAGAATCATTAGAACATTCCATTTTTCTTCGTGATTCTATTAATAATTATTAGTTCTAATGATTCTGTTAATCAACAATGGCGGATCTGGGGGGTGCGGTAGGGTGCGGCCAGCCAGGCGGGAGGCGGCGCGTCTAGGAGGAGGGGGAGGGGCAGCCAAGTGGTGTAGCGCACAGGGCAGCGGGGCAGCAGAAAAGAAGCATGTTGAGTGAACGCCCGCAGATTCTGGGATGAAGATGCATATTGATGCTTTTGGTAATGAGCCTTCCATATAGATCCGCCTTCTTTGGGTAATGAGACTTACATACCATCCCTGAGCAGTTACTGGAAAATGTAAGCAACAGTCGAAGAATAGTTGCGCCTTACTTCTGCTGCTATTTTGTGCCCGTTAACTCTCTTTAAGGTTTGAAACTGCTTTCAGGTCACCATTTTTGTCGATGCTTCTGACGCTGAGGAATTTTCAGAAGTTGCATCAAAGACATTGAAGACTTTACCTTATGATTCCACTGGGCAGAGTTTTGTTGCTTTTGAGAAACCATCAGGAGTTCCAGCTATGGGAAAATTCTCAAACATGTTGAAATTCATTGTTAAAGAGGTATTGCCGATGTTATAGTAACTCGGGGAAATAGAAACTTACATTGTTTTTCAGTATCATAGTTAAGCCATTCTATGTATTATGATATTTCACGTATGTTTTGGGAATATAGATAAGATTGATAGATCATATATGTTTCGTTGGATCATCAGATGTTGCAGATGCTTATAATGTACTTGGTGGTAAACCTGTGCACTCATCATAAAGTACACCCATGTTAGAGATACTAATGTTGTGGGGTTTTTATTGGTTCTGATGAGTTTGTGCATGACTGCTGCTAAGTATTTGGTAGTATGGTTAATGTCGTTGTGTTCGACTGAGGCAGGCCTTTGTATATAACCTCAAACTTGCGGCATGTCTTAATTAACAAGGGTGTAGCATTTAATAAGGAATAAACTTTCTTTTATTTTTTCGATTAATGTGTAAACCAGCTACGTCATAGAGCAATGTGAAAAAGTAAAGTTCCTCTTTCTGTCAGCATTCATAACACGAATTAGTTTTCGTATTTTTGAGGATAGACATCTCTCATAGTTAAATCTATGTTTCAAATGGTGCCTTCGGGTGGCTTGATTCAGGATATGCCCAATGGTTACTCATACTAACAATCAACCAGAATTTTCTCAGATTGATTCAAGTAATGTTGCATTTTTCTTGGGTTGAACACATGGAGGTTGGAGAGAAGAACCAGTCTCTATGATTGTTTTGGGACTTAGTCGATTGTGGCATGGATTTCGGAGATCAAAGATGGGTGACTACTCTTCAAAGAATGTGTGAGAGGTTCCATTGCTTAATGATGACCGAAGCCAATACCAGGGATCTCGCCGGAGGTAAAATTTTAGACATACCATCAAATTGTGCATGTAATTAGAGTCTTTATTCATGTGGGCTATTGTCAATTTTAGTGATTCATGTGTCGGAGGTAAAAAGGAGTATGATGAGGCTATCGCAAAGGATGCGGAACATTTTCTACAGCCGCATGTGCCCTTCTAATGGGCAGCAATGGAACACTCTCTCGGGGTTGAACGAAGTCAGGGTCCAATTCATTCCTCACATGAATGCAAAGCCTGGCCAGCCCAACGGCGTCGTTCTTAGCTCTGCCACCTCTACATGGCTACGTCATAGGGTCTTTGGCTTCTTCAAGGTCGAACAGACTCGACCCCAGGTTTTTGTGACCTTCCAAAAACTGTATCGAGTTTGGTTATTTGATTGTTTGATTGCATATGAATGATTTTTTGATGAGAGAACATAATGGTGTTACTTAAAATTCAGTTTTGTTCATCGCCTTGGGGAAGGTGAAATAGAACTTTTATCATGATTCCATCTATATTTTTCTTTGTGCAATTGGGTTCTTTATTGGAAGCTTATTTATTTATGTTTTCCATTTATGTTTTCATCAGTTATTATGTTTTAAAATAAAACAAAATTTTTACTTCATTTATTTTTGAGAGGAAATTGTTTAGGGTTGCAAGGATTAGGTTTATTACCCATGTCATCACTGTTAAAGTTGAGATGTATAAGCCTCTAATGTTGAGATTCTTTTGGATATTTGTAATTACATTTACAGGCAGACTCATAGCTATTTAGGCTTATATGTTATCAACAGTCACTTTATAGGCCTATTCTTATATGAACTAAACAAATGTCTAGGTTTATGTGCTTATGTATATGTAGATCAAAGGCACCTTTGCACTTTTATCTTTCAATATCATTTTCTGTAACAATAAGAATTTCTGCAAAGAAAATGACTAAAATTTAAATGGACTGTAGTTTCTCTATGTAAAATAAGCAATGCTTATCGACCTATTTGACTCCGATGCATCAGTAGTATTGCATCATCATTTATTAGAAATAGTAAGTATGTTAATAGTTAGGGAGGTCAATAGTCATATGAAAGACTGTACAATATCCATTTGAAAGGGGTGTGTGCTCTTCACATAATGTCTAATAAAAGTTTCCTTTGAAAGGAAAGTGTGTTTCACACTTCTAATTGCAGCATGTAGAGATTAGTAAATTGAGTTAACTATAATTGTATAAAGTGGATGGATTGGTAAATGAGAATATTCTTTCCCTATTTCATAATCTAGATCCCTTTCAATCTGATCGTTGGAGTTAAAACTATATGGAATCTGTCATCAAGTTGGTCCATTTGGTCATCGAATAGTATATGATCGATGTTATGTTTGTCTTTAAAGTAGAAGTCTTTTCGTTTAATTTGGAATGGAAAAGATCATTTCCTGATATTTTGATCAAGTCAAAGTTCACGCATGATTTTTATCTTGATGAATGTTCATAAATAATTAGGATCGGTATAAATGTTTTTATGATGCTTTTTATGTAATTTTTAGGTGCAGGTTGGGAATATTTGTACATGTAAATTCAATTTTCTATTGTTTGGATTGGCTTTGATGTTATTTTTGGTTATCGTTGAATGATTGTTTACACAAAGAGGGATCATAATTCTTATGTTTCTCTTTCTTCACAGTACTGACACTCTGTGTTTTGTCCAGGGAGGCCTCACTTCAAAAGGTGTTTTTGCAGTTGAATGGATCCAGACTGGGGATTATTGACAACGACACAATAGTATCATATTTTGGTTTCCTTATTGATGGTTATTTAATATATTACATACAAATATTAGATTATTTTCATGTTCTTTAGAATTCACCTTTCTTAATATTCAGCGTTTTTGTTTTTCATAGAGTATTTCAAATGAACAATCATAAGGTTTGTATGATTATATCAGATATTACTAACTGTAAATATGAACTGATAATGTAACAGCTTGGACATCCAAATTGTGGACTAATCCTCAAAACGGATGTTTTTATTCTATCTTGATGAATGTTCATAAATAATTAGGATCGATATAATTGTTTTTATGATGCTGCTTATGTAAATTTGAGGTGCAGGTTGGGAATATTTGTATATTTAAATTCAATTTTATATTGTTTAGGTTGGCTTTGATGTTATTTATGGTTATCATTGAATGATTGTTTACACAAAGAGAGATCATGTTTCTCATGCTGTTTTGAAAGTATATATTCCTGGATTAAAGGCATTTAAGATGCTATTTTTGTAATGCATATTTTTTTTTGATCTCTTTATTTGTTCTATAGTTTCAAGTGTTGTTGAAAGCAGGATTAAACCTCCTTATTTGTTCATTTAGTTTTTTATATGCATGGAACAATATTAACAAACCTGTTAGCAGGATTAAACTGACATCTCTAAGAAGTATTGTTGAAAGCAATCAAAACATTTGTGGTCCAGAGACACCTGTTGAAACCCATATCGATATGGGTGTACATGGACAAGAAGAATCTAAAAGAGACAATGACTGGGATGTTCTAAAGAGTATTGTATATGGAGGCTTAATTGAATCGATTGCAAGTCTTGGTGTAGTATCATTTGCAGCAGGATATGGTTCAACTACATGTGAGTAGCAATTTTCTTATACATAATTTGAAAATATATGTTTTTGTTCAGACTAGGATGCACAATTAATAACTCATTTAGAGAGTTATAGTTTTGTTTTGATTTTCTTATTTTGGTGATACATGATCCAAGGTTTCATTACAGGATCGGTCGAGAGATAACAATGATTAGATAGTTTATGCGCTGATTACATGGATTACAAATTTTTTAATGAATATATGCATTATTAATACCCATAATGAACATCTATCCAATTCCTTTCCCTTTTTATTTTATATTTTCATTTTGGGAGGTTAAAAATGTTAAATTTTTTTGATAAAAATTAAAAATATATTATTGCTCCTTACTAATTTTGTTATCGATTTGAAAAAAAATATGAATTTCATTCTCCTTGCTAATTTTGTTTAATAATTTTATATCTTTTAGATGAACTTTTTAAAAAATATTAAAATATATGTCACTCAAGATTTGCCCTAAACATTTCCTCAAGTTAATAATTTTAGTTGGTGTGCAGGTGCAAGATGTACCCATGTTTGGTTGAAGAGAGGATCACCTCCACTGAAACCCTGATCCTTGGGGTGGCGATAGCTCAGAAAGGGTTGGTACTTAAAGCTATTGCTTTAATTTTTAACATTTATAATTATTTCCACCAAATTATGTCATGTCATTAATCACATTTAATTAGATAATTAGTCCCTCCCCTGTTTTTAATTTGTTACCAAATCTAATCCAACTTATTAATTTTGTTGATTGCAGGCAAGTTGAAGGCTTTGGGTTTGCCATGGGTGTTGAGAATGGAGGCTGCAAGTGTGGATCCAACTTTACCTGTGATCCATGCAACTGCAAATGAAGCTGTTGATGTATTGTGTTTGAAGGATTCTTAATATAATTGTTATTAGGTGCTTAGAATAATGAATGAGGCCATGGCCAATATCATGCCATACTTAAAAATAAAGGGGGTTGTGTGATTGTGTGTGTTTATGATGTATGTGTCTCTTTGTATGTTTTCTCCTCTCTTATTTGAATGAAAAAGAAGACTCCTTCATACAAAATTGTCTTTTAATTTGTAAATGATTTGGTGTCCATGGTAGGCTCATTGGGATAATTGATTTGAGATATTTGTATCCCTTTGAAGCTTAGTAGCATGAGATATTACAACTATCTGTTGTTTTCAGTACGTGAGAATAATCAAAATAAACACAAAGAGAAAACACAATAATCAAGCAACGACACACGAGACTTGGTTTCGCAGTTCGGTGCGCACACCTACATCTGCGGGGCCACGCCCAGAAAATAAGAATACTCCACTATAATAATCAGAGAATACAAACTCTAACAATCACGCTTCTCTAAGGAAGAACACCCTCCCCCTTAATACAAACCGTGAGGGGTGATCGCAATCAACCCCGTGAAGTATTCTTGGCAAGCTCCCCTTGCCAGCAAGCTCCCCTTGCACAACCGACTAGATCAACTCCCTTGATCCTACGTGCGTAGCCGTCGGCCTCCTCCCGGAGTTCTTCAAAAACTTTCGTAAAAGTCCTCACCCTAGCCGCCAATCTCCGCAACCTTAACAACCCCTCTCCCCCTCAAATCGTGGAGTAGTTAAGGAAGATAGCTCAATTAAATCTGAGAAGATTGGGCGCCCACAATTAACGGAACCAGCTAGGAAATAATTCCGCCAAATCTTCTAAAGATAGCAACAACAATAAGTGGGCGAGATTCTCTCCAACCGAATCAACAATAATAACGAGAGATTGCAACTTCCAAATGTATCTTCAACAGAAGATACCCGAATACCTAAAAGAGATAACATGAGATCTGAAGTAATCCACCTTTGATAACCGCTGAAGTGCGCCAATCAATTCCAGCCTTCTAACACAGCATGTTGTACATAATGTTGTATAATAACGTTCAACATAATATACAACATGGCCAATAAATAGGTTCTTTCATACCTCGGTTGTGGATTGAAACTTTCATTCACCTCCGTCAGCAAATCTTATGCATACCTGCATTCAACCGGGTATCTGGAGAAGATCTAAACAATAATGCGAGATCTGAAAACATTCATATATAGAATCTTCAACCGCACATATCTTCAACCGCACAACCATTCAGATATGAACCCAATCAGATTTTGTAACCACTATATCCGGGTAAATAACTTCATCTTTAATGCAGAATATCCGCCAATATTTCAAGGATCACTTCGGGTAAGGAATCCTATATTCAAGGAACCACCGAATCTATTTCGGGTAAAATGATAAAAACAAATCGCATGCGGATATTTTGCCCATAGAATAAGAATATATTTCTGGTAAATAAAACCAATAAATCTCAGTAAATATTTCCTCCCATCAATTTAGGAACTAACCAGATTCCCAAATATTCTCAACAAACCTCCATCAATTAAGGAACTAATGCGGGTAAGAAGGAGTATAAAACCCTCACCAATATCTGGAATCAATCAATTCAGGAACCTCCGATATTATAGGCTACAAATCAGATCTGAGATCACCACGACAAATTTGTAGACCACAGCCGCGTTTCTGTATACGACCAATTGTTCCAGATCCCGTGTTCAACAAAATGTTCAACAAAATGTTCAACAATTTGCTCAAACAGCTCAAAAACAATACAGATTCCACAAACTGAGCTCTCCAGATATAGTGCCACTAATGCCAACAAATATCAACAGAAATTCAACCCTAACAATCTCCCCCTTTGGCATTATGTGGCACAACCCAAAGCAGGCACCAACCAAGCACACATTCTCCCCCTTTGAGCCACAATAATCCAAACCACATTCTCCCCCTTACTAGAACAACCCAAGCATAGATCATCTCAGAAGAGACAGCCAAAAATCAGAAAAAGTATGTCCTCATGACTCTAATACATTTCAGCTAGCCTCATGTCTTAAAAAATTATTCTCCCCCTTTCTGGCTCTCTTATTAGAAACAAAATCCTCAGGCGCAGTGGAAAAAGGGGGAAGAACAAATACCTCACATCTGACAGTAGGGCGACGAATGAAATGATGTCCAGGGTAGAAGTCGAGCTCTGAGGGGCCGAAAAATAGTTGGAGAATTGAAAACATCGACGGTGTTGACAGAAGGTACATGCGAAGATCCATTGGCACCGGCGGAGGAAGAGCAGTGAGCAGAACGGCGAGATAGCACTCTAATAATTCTGGAGGAAGATTCATGAGACTTTGGCACAGATTGCTCACAGTGATTATCGAGGGGAGATGTCGAGTCTGCTGTCATAACATCTGCAGCTACATTGTTCTGTGTTGTATCTAATGTTACAACATTAGTCACAACATGAAGAGTTTTCTCTGAAGTTGTAGTGTTCTTGCTGTATAATTCAGACTTTCTGACCCATTGCTTCTTCATCTTCATATCAGTGTGTCTAACATTTCTTCCTTCTACCCAATGTCGCATGCGGCTGAAGCAGTTTCTCTCAGTATGGCCTTTGATCTTGCAGTAACTGCACACAGAACGACCACCTTTTATGCCTCTAATCTGCCTCTTCTTTTGATCATGGCCATTGTGTTGGCCCATTCTTTCAAGTTCTTTGGTAACTTGATTTCTTCTTTCAGCAGACACATTATAAGAAGCTCCTCTATTGAATCCCACTCCGGTGCGATCTCCAGAAATCTTTCCCATGTTTAAGATATCATCCAGCTTTGCTTTTCCAGAATTCCACTTCTCCAATGTGCATTCAGCTTTCTCTGCCCTGAGAAGAACATTTCTGAAGTTTCTTTCCAATTCTCTGCAGTTTCCCTCAGCTTTCAGACATTCGATTTTGACCTCCTCCTTCTCTTTCTTCAGTCTTTCATTCTCCACCTTCAAGACTTTGTTGATATTGCAGATTTGCACCCACTTCTCAAACATCATCTGGTATGCTTTTTGGATATCATTGTTACTAACTTCCTCATCGCTGTCAGCTTCAGAATCTGATTCGATTGTAGATGTTGTACATGATGTTGAACATGATGTTGAACATAATGTTGCAACATTCTGTCTGACATTTGCAGTTTTGTTCTCTAATGTTGCACTAGTTGTCGCAACATTAAGTCCAACACAGCCAGGAGTATACCCATCAGATTGATCATCAAGAATAGCCGGAAAAGCCACATAGTTGCTGGTGTTGTCCTCATTTCCAGAACTTCCTTCTGAATCCTCATCACTCCAGGTACTAGCTAATGATTTCCCCTTTTTCTTCTTGAGGGTATTAGCACATTCGGCCTGTATATGACCGAAACCTTCGCACTCCCTGCATTGTATTCCTTTACCCTTACTCTTTGGCTCATACCTCTGTGCGGGATGACTGATTGTCTTTCCAGCTGTAGAAAGATACGGTCTTGATTCCTTGTTGGCAGATCTGTAATTCTGTCCCTTGTTACTTATCTTCCTCATCATTCTGTTGAGATTCTTAGTCAACAGATCAATGTCATCATCAATATCCGAGTCATTTTCAGACTTAGATGTTTTAATGACTTCAACCTTTAAAGCCACCCCTTTATCCCTGTGGTTCGGCTTCAGATTCATTTCATAGGTTTGAAGAGATCCCATGAGTTCATCCAATCTCAAGGTGGATGTGTTCCTCACTTCTTCAATGGCCGCAATCTTCGCAGAGAACTTATCGGGTAGGGATCTCAAAGTTTTTTCAACCAACTTCTTTTGAGAGTACTTCTTCCCCAATTGAAATGCCTGATTAGATATATCACGTAGTCTCCCATTGAACTCAGCCACAGTCTCATCATCATTCATCCTGAGATTTTCAAATTGAGATGCGAGCATTTGAAGTTTAGATGCTCTTACCGTACTGGTGCCTTCATGAATATTCTGCAGTATATCCCACGCTTCCTTTGCATGCTCACACGTAGAGATTAATTTGAATTGCTCTTCGTCGACAGCGGAAAAAATAGCGTTAATTGCTTTAGAATT
Organism: Scilla litardierei; assembly: GCA_030789695.1. Taxonomy (NCBI): domain Eukaryota; kingdom Viridiplantae; phylum Streptophyta; class Magnoliopsida; order Asparagales; family Asparagaceae; genus Scilla; species Scilla litardierei. The sequence goes on from JAULAV010004408.1 coordinate 75,209, forward strand.
GCACAAGGCCGCATGTTCTTCAACCCGACTCCAGTCTCTTGCCGACTTGAGGTGTTCTTCGCCATCTTCGTCGATTTCGGTTGGTGGTGTCCATCCTTCACTGACGGCGATCCAGGCCTTCTCATCAATGGACTTAATGAATACACGCATCCGAGACTTCCAGTAAGTGTAATTTGTACCAATGAGCAATGGAGGACGAACAACGGAGGCACCTTCTCGTGTAGCCATGATTCACGTACTGAAATTCAAGATCACACCTTCTTTGAAAAACAAAGATACACAGGTGACCTGCTCTGATACCAATTGTTGTTTTCAGTACGTGAGAATAATCAAAATAAACACAAAGAGAAAACACAATAATCAAGCAACGACACACGAGACTTGGTTTCGCAGTTCGGTGCGCACACCTACATCTGCGGGGCCACGCCCAGAAAATAAGAATACTCCACTATAATAATCAGAGAATACAAACTCTAACAATCACGCTTCTCTAAGGAAGAACACCCTCCCCCTTAATACAAACCGTGAGGGGTGATCGCAATCAACCCCGTGAAGTATTCTTGGCAAGCTCCCCTTGCCAGCAAGCTCCCCTTGCACAACCGACTAGATCAACTCCCTTGATCCTACGTGCGTAGCCGTCGGCCTCCTCCCGGAGTTCTTCAAAAACTTTCGTAAAAGTCCTCACCCTAGCCGCCAATCTCCGCAACCTTAACAACCCCTCTCCCCCTCAAATCGTGGAGTAGTTAAGGAAGATAGCTCAATTAAATCTGAGAAGATTGGGCGCCCACAATTAACGGAACCAGCTAGGAAATAATTCCGCCAAATCTTCTAAAGATAGCAACAACAATAAGTGGGCGAGATTCTCTCCAACCGAATCAACAATAATAACGAGAGATTGCAACTTCCAAATGTATCTTCAACAGAAGATACCCGAATACCTAAAAGAGATAACATGAGATCTGAAGTAATCCACCTTTGATAACCGCTGAAGTGCGCCAATCAATTCCAGCCTTCTAACACAGCATGTTGTACATAATGTTGTATAATAACGTTCAACATAATATACAACATGGCCAATAAATAGGTTCTTTCATACCTCGGTTGTGGATTGAAACTTTCATTCACCTCCGTCAGCAAATCTTATGCATACCTGCATTCAACCGGGTATCTGGAGAAGATCTAAACAATAATGCGAGATCTGAAAACATTCATATATAGAATCTTCAACCGCACATATCTTCAACCGCACAACCATTCAGATATGAACCCAATCAGATTTTGTAACCACTATATCCGGGTAAATAACTTCATCTTTAATGCAGAATATCCACCAATATTTCAAGGATCACTTCGGGTAAGGAATCCTATATTCAAGGAACCACCGAATCTATTTCGGGTAAAATGATAAAAACAAATCGCATGCGGATATTTTGCCCATAGAATAAGAATATATTTCTGGTAAATAAAACCAATAAATCTCAGTAAATATTTCCTCCCATCAATTTAGGAACTAACCAGATTCCCAAATATTCTCAACAAACCTCCATCAATTAAGGAACTAATGCGGGTAAGAAGGAGTATAAAACCCTCACCAATATCTGGAATCAATCAATTCAGGAACCTCCGATATTATAGGCTACAAATCAGATCTGAGATCACCACGACAAATTTGTAGACCACAGCCGCGTTTCTGTATACGACCAATTGTTCCAGATCCCGTGTTCAACAAAATGTTCAACAAAATGTTCAACAATTTGCTCAAACAGCTCAAAAACAATACAGATTCCACAAACTGAGCTCTCCAGATATAGTGCCACTAATGCCAACAAATATCAACAGAAATTCAACCCTAACACTATCAATTAAAATAACAATGATTTTATGTCTATATATCAAAATATCTAAGAGGTTATCTAATTAATAATAAGCAACTGTTTCTTATGATTTGAATGTTGAAAAATATTTGATGCCAATCAAAGGTTGTGCATCGAAGGCGACCGCTAAATATTTTTACGTTAATTTGTTGTTTCGCGCGCCGAAGGCGCTCGCTAAATATTTTTACGCTAATTTGTTGTTCTACGATGAAGGCGCCCGCTAAAATTTTTACGCTAAAATTTTTACGCGCCCAAGGCTCCTGCGCCGCTACATATTTTTATGTTAATTTGTTGTTTTTTTAAATTTTTGCTACGAAAATAATCTTTTGGGGAACAAAGATTTCGTGGGAGAAAATCTTAACTGAACCGTGCCCACGGGCACGGGTTATGACTAGTATATACTATAAAATAGGGATGATATCAAGAGAAATTGGATAAGAGAAATTGGACAAGAAAAATTGGATAAGAGAATTTGGACAAGAGCATACATACATACATACATACATACATACATATATATATACATATATATATATACATATATATATATATATTAAAACAGGGTTGTTATCATGGGTTATTGGATAAGAGTTGTTGGATAAGAGATTTTGGTTAAGAGAATTTGGATAAGTGATAAGAGAATTTGGATATTGTGTAATACATTTTGTTGGATAAGGGATAATTGATAAGAGAATTTGGATATGAGAAATTGGAAGATGAGAAATTGGTTTTTGAATTTTGTATAAGGGTTGGTTGGGATTTAATCTTGATGATGAATGAATGGTTGAGATAAGAAAACTTGAAATTTGGAGGGAAATGTATTTAGAGGGGGAAAGACCAAAAATTTGAAAAAAGCTCAGCCTTATCACTCCCAAAACAAACCCAGCCCGTGACTTTTCATCTCCCCTCACCCCGACGCTCCCCTCATCTCCCCTCACCCGGCGCTCCACTCCCCTCATCTGCCCTCACCTCGGACTCTACATAGAGGAGGGAGAGAAACCGATCTCTCAACCGCACTTCCACACACATGGTGAGATTCCTGTGGATTCTAGGGTTTCTTGCTCTGTGCGTCTCTATGCACTCACAGATCCACCGGCATCCGCCCGATCTCTGACGCTTACCGCTCTGCTGTTCTCGAGATCTTTGCTCCCAGAGAAGGATCATACGCAAGGTTCAATTTTTTTTCTCTTTTACCCTTCATATGTCATTCTCAAATCTTCTGATCGTTCTGATCTTTCTTGAATTCTACAAAATTTCAAAGCTTCTGATCATTCTGGATCATTGCATTTTGATAACGACCCGTCTAAATTTTAAAATCTCTTAAAACCGGTTGTAGCTTTCGTTAGGGTTGCACAGCGAATTCATAATTCTTTGTTGAAACATTGAAATGGACTGAGGAGAGGTAGCCACCTTAATCTACCAATTTGAGAAATTGTGCAGTTTCCTTGATGAAATATTTGATTTTTGAGATGAACTTTAATATATTTCTTCTTTATTTATTTTTGTAAGATAATTGAGAAGGTAGAGATTCTGATAATGTAGTGATTATGGTATGAGAAAGAGAGGGCGCTCTGACCAGCAGCTTTAACTTTGTCCTGTCAACGTGGAGAATTAAGCACTTTGGTGAATTACATTACTTGATCACCAAATTTTTTGTAATGCATTAGAATTTTGACAGGACCAAATGCATATCCTGTCAAAAGTGCTTAATTTTGACAGGACCAAATTTTGACAGGACAAAAAAATTTGTGTGCGTACTTTGTATTCTTCTTATTGTAGTTATTATCATTTTGTCATTAACATAGGTCAAAATGTTGAATCGCGCAGGTCTTTTATGTTGTCAGCGTTGTTATTTTTTTAACAACTATGATTTCCTTTCATGTGTATGTAATCTGTAACAAAGCATTTTAGAACAGAAATATATGGAAGATATGCTGATTATGACTGTTAATGTTGTAGAATGTCAATGTTGTAGTACGTCAATGCTGATTATGACTTTTTTTCTTGAACTTTATGTTGCAGAATGTCAATGTTGTTGTACGATGCTTGTAATATTGGTAGTTTTGCATCCTCCAAAGCAAAAGAGAAGAAGAAAAAAGCACAGGGCATGCCTGATTCTTTAAGTGCAAGAAACATGTCGTCCAATTCTTTAAAGTTAAATATTTCTATATATCTATTATAATTTTGTATCAGATTGCTATTACTAGCATGTGGTTTAATGTGCATGTTCGCTTTGTGATCATAGGACTAAAATAAAGATGAAACATGCTTAATAACTTCAAACAAAACCTTTTTAAATCAAGACTTCTTTTCAGGAAGACAGTTACTTGACCATGATCCTTGATTCCTCATCAAATGCTCCTATTTCCTACTAATTTTCATCAACTAACATCAATTCTTACATTCAAATGAATCAAGGACACTGACATTTATAATGCATTATTTGTCTATAAGAAGCATACGAACTGAACCATTTTCAAAATTGTCTCATTATTCTTTTGCTTTTTTAGTTAGCCTAATAATTGATATGGTTGTAAAAAATGATATTGCCACTCATGAACTTCAGTCATGGGAAGAAAGTGAGATATTGACCATTTTGGAAATGATTCTAAGAAGATTGTCCTTTCTTGGGTGAATAAAGAAATAGTTTATTTATGGAATTATTGACAATGATAATTATTCTCATCATGTCTTACTGTTGTTAATTGTACAAGCTCTTTTATGTTGCCAGCAACCCTGAAGTGTATCTGTATGCTTGCAGTCTTGGTTCATGTCGTACCACATTAAGCTTGATACATAGTTGCATATTTCCTCTTTAGTCTTATTAAATATTGCCATCTTTGTTTCATACTGCAGTGTCCCAGTGGGCATACTCTGTGCTCTGCCTGTAAGAACAGAGTTAGCAACAAGCACCCGATTTGTCGAAAGGAAATTGGCAATATAAGATGCCTCACACTCGAAAATCTTTCAGTTTCTCTCCACTTGCCTTGTGCATACCAATACCTTGGCTGTGAGGAGATGTTCCCTTATTATAGCAAGCTGCAACATGAAGAACAGTGCATGTATAGGCCATATGAGTGCCCTCATCCAGGTTCAGATTTCCCCTTCCACTGCCCCTTCAGTGGGGACATTCAGTCCCTTTTGTCTCATCTGAGTGAGAATCATAATGTGGACCTCCAAACTGGCAGCACTTTTAATCACCGTTACATTAAGCAGGACCCTTGCTCAGTTGATAATGTTTCATGGACTCTAACGGTAAGCTCACATTCAGTTGATTCTCTTTTGAAAGAATTTGTTGAGAGTCCGAAATCTGAAACATAGGCAATTTCCATATTTTCTATGTTGGAACTGGATATTGTATCTCTAGGAAACTGCATGGCCAATGCGCTGGAGAAACTCAAGGTTGAATACGGCATGTATTCTGATCCTGGGGTAATTTAGAAGCATTTACTTCCAACTTTCTCCGATCGCTCCCGATCTTGCTGGTAAAATCCTATTGGAATATGAATGGGGTTGTTTCACCGATTGCTGATGGTTGGGCTTCATGTTGGAGTTCACCGGCTTAAGGATCGACATCCACCGCCAGAGAGTGGCCTCGTCCGTCAGCCCTAAGATGTAGCTTTCGGTATAAAATCACTTTCCTTTACATTTTCTTTTCTTTTCTATTTTCTGCCCCCCCCCCCCCCTTAGAGAGATTTAATCATAAAATTATTTTTTGCTTTGTTTAGTAACGTTCCTATTTTCTATTTACATTTCCTTTATCACTTTCCTTTACATTTTCTATTTTTCTTTTCTATTTTCTCAGGCAATGGAGGCCAAGAGGAAGGGACAGTATTCTAGATATGGTATCTTTACTGATATTTTGTCTAAAAGTCAGTCTATAGTGATTTAGTAATTTTCATGAAGCTAACCTTTCACACACACACACACACACACACACACACACACACACACACACAAATCTACAGGTAAGCACAAGGTTACAAGAGAGGCTAGGCTTCCCACCAAGGTTCTATGGATGAGGAGGATGCAAGTTCTAAGGCGTTTGCTGCGGAAGTATCGCGAGTCAAAGAAAATTGACAAGCACATGTATCATGATATGTGCATGAAGGTGAAAGGGAATGTTTTCATGCCACTGATATTCTCAACTATTTGCACCAAGTGGACGACAATTACACAAAACATAGATTCTACCACAAAAGGTTAAATTAATAAATGAGAATGTCAATTTATCATGAATTTTTTGTCGTTATGGTGCTAAAGTTGAATCTGTTCTTTCAGTCTCAAGCACTACGACCCAAATTGCCTCAAGACACTATACTGGATGAAGGAACTGGGAATTTCAAGGGATTGCTTGGAGTTTGCAAAGAGAGAATACAAGTTATGGGTAAGATTAGCAATATTTTTCTACAATTTGATACATTAACACTATACTGGATATTAGGTTCATCTTGAAGCCTAGAAGGAGAGCATCAAATTTTCATGCCTCTTTCAGGAGCTTACTTCTTGCTTGAAGTATTGCATTATGTACTAAAATCAGGCCATGTAAGAAGAAATAATTTGCATTATTTACTCACACAACGTGTTACTAAATTAAGTAGAACTACATATGTCTTTAATACACAGCTATTTCTGTCCAGATTGAGGAAGCTCATAGTTATGCTTGCATATTAACTGTTGTTCATTATTACAACATAGAATTTGGATTCGGCCAACAGAAATGCATGATTAAATCTCCACCCAAGGACGCTCATATATAAGAAGCATTGGCTATTGGATAAACTTGGGGTGCTTTTGATAGTTGTCATTTTTTATAAGCTCAGTCTATATATTTTACCTACAATCTATTCCAAAACATTCTAACCATACATCTTTAAAATTCTATAGGCTCTCTAGCCATCATTTGGCCCTAACAAAGCATGTGAATGCTATCTATTATCCTTATTTAAGGAATAAGCTGAAATATGATCTTATTTAACATGAAGTCATTGCTATTTTGATGAGATGCCATGTCATGGTTGATAACAAAGTTAGAATTGATAAAACATATCCCGTTGGAATCATGTGTATGTTATTTCCTCTATTCATTGTTTATTTCAGTTAACCTCTTGACATTTTCTTTTCAAGCATATCCATTTTCTCCTCACCTTTTGAATATTCATGCAGGTTTTTTATTTGTGTTCATGAGTTATATTAAATGTCTAATTTTATTAATGTGTTATTTTGCAGATGTTGTTTCTATCCCACAGACAAATGAGAACTTCCATCTATTGTATAATGCCAATGGAATGTTCTGCCTCCATTCTATCAAGGATGATGAAGCTAAGGTATGATGCCATTTTCATTTTGTTTATGTGAATTTATGAAATGAACTGATTTTTAAATGAATATAGTGTGGAAGCTAATAAATTGCACCCTGATACATTTTGTTGAAGATTAGGGCAAAAAAAGAAGCATATCGGTAGATTTGAGATAGAATGGGATTTGTTTTTTTCTCAAATAAGTAATGAGTTGGGGGACAAACATGGGACATGGGACATGGGGACATAAATTGCACAAGTTATGAAATTTCACTGCTTTGTTTTTTCTATTTACTGCTTTGTGACGACCCAATATGTCTGATGTTCTAATTTGCAGTACCATGTGGTTCTCGACTGGTAGTGCTTTTCTCAATTCTTAAAAATTTGTTTGAAAAGGAAGTTTCTCAGAAGGTACTGCTTTTCTCATTTCTTAAAAAATTATTTGAAAAGAAAGTTTCTCAGAAGGTACTGCTTTTCTCATTTCTTAAAAATTTATTTGAAAAGAAAGTTTCTCAGAAGGTACTGCTAATCTCTTCTGTGTTCCATGCTTAGTTGACATACAGAACTTTGTAATCGGACTAATTCCAACTTTTAGAAGTTTTGAGATGAAAGTACTACAAATTCTTTGTACCAAATTGTTGCAAAATCCATATCCTTTTTTGTACAAATTTGTGTTGATATAGAAATATTTCTGAAGCTTATTTTTATGTTCCTCTTTTAGTGGCTTTTTGCAATGGTATGCATGAGATTTTTGTGTCGATGCAGGCTTCTCATATTTACATCAGTAGCAACGGTTTCAAAGGATTTGCTGCAAGATAGATGGAATAACAAGCTTCATTCTTCGTGGGTTTGATGATGGAGCATTTCATGGTAACCTTTATGTTCTCTGCATTTTGTTCATTTCTTTTTCTTGGAGTATTTAGGAGCTTACTGTTAAACTTAATTACTTGATCATTGTTGTTAAGGAATGCATAGACATAAATTTATGTTCGAGGGATTTCCGTTGGCATCATTTGGACCTACCATGCTTCGCTAGAGGGAAGCAATTGAGTAAGTTATCTATATATATTTTAATTGAATTGGATTCTATTAATTTTGGATAGATTGAGATGTTGATTACGGTCCTAAGTATTAAGACAATGTTTTTTTTGCAGGGGTTCTGGATTTAGGTAGTAGTTGACAGGGATTCTGGATCCTAAGCATTTGAGTAAGCTCAAAATTCTTGCAGCATGTTGCTTGGATATTAGTCTGTTATAACTGGATGGAAAGCTATCACAATTGCTCCAGCAACCCTTCAGGTTTATCATGCTGGAGACTTGGCACTTAGCCACACAAAAATTGAAGCAGTCTTCGGCAAAAAGTTAGAAAAGTTAGGCTCTCATAAAGCAACAGGCGAAGAAAAGGTAATAAGCTTGATAACATACTTTGAATAAAATTTCAACTTCATGAAGTGTTAACCAAAAATAGACACGAGATTTGAAGCGGAGCCTTACATTCAATTCTAATCCTGTGGTACAAATTAGCATGGCTCAGCTAGGAGCCAGAATACATTTTGACCCGTAGCCCATTGACGAAATTGCAGAAGAAAACAGATGATGTATTATTGTAATCATACACCAATTAGTTCAAAAAACACTCAACTGATTCGATGTGTGTAAATTACATATTGATCCAGAGGATGAGGACGGTCTCCTTGAAGGAATGAAATAATTGCCTAATTTACATACATATTGGACAGATATTCAAGAATTGCTGAGTTAGGTGCTGATGAATTAGAGGGGGAAATCATAAATTTAGCTTCGTTCTCCTGACGAATCCCACAACCTTCTTTGGAGATGGATCGTGTGGTCCCCTATCTCGATGGCCTGATGTGCATTATTAGCTCCTTTTCTGTAGAGGGCTTCAGATCATCGACAATGGGGTGATTTAGCTATTTTCGATTCCTTTTTGACATTTTTCGACGATTTCGAGTTGGGCTTTGGATTGAAGTTTGTTTCTTTTTGGTGTTTACGGTTGGAATTCCAGTGGAAAGAGAGGGCTGTTCCAACATGGCCGTGCTGACATCTCTTCCATTACTGGGGTATTTACACTGCCATAAAAATTCCAATAAAGTTTGCTTTACATCTTTGTGTGTGGCTATACTCATCTTATTGTTAATGTTTAGGTGGTTGGGTCAAGGCAGTGGCTGTTGGTTTCATGATACAGAGCTTCTATAAGAACACAATCACCAAAACTGAAAATGATTGATTTCTGTATAAGCCCAACAAAGATGGTGATGATGATATTATCAGGTAATGTGTTGACTTTTTTTGTATGATGATTTTTTGCTGCTATTTTCTCCATTTATGAGTAGATTTTCTTAATACAAACTTCCAGCTAACAAGGAACTGTGTTTGTACTTTGATTGGTGGTTTAAATATAATTTTCTCAAAATGCGATTAATTGATGTGAAGTTGACAAATTTAACATATTTTTTAAATATTCATTGTTGTGACATGTCAGGGAGCTCTTGATATATTTCTACGAACAAGTAGAGGAATGAAGCCAATATAAATAATAAGTTTCAGGTATCATATGCATCAAAAAAATTGTTATACAGCATTGAGACATACTTTTAGTTGTACACCCAAACATATTTATTCTTAAATTCTGGTAGGTAATGTCAGTGTTGCAATCTTTTTGGAGACTTGACGTATTTTAACAAATGACGAAGTCTGTCTGCAGTATTTTTGTGTGCTGTTTTCTTGAACTTGAGGCTGTTTTCTTTATTTATGTGTTGATTTTCTTATAAATTTATGCAAACAATCCAGTGGAAAGTGAGTTGATTTTCTTATGAATTGAGAAAATAGTAGCAGAAATAATCTATTTTCATCATTTATGAGTTAATTAGTATAAGATTATTCAAGTTTCAAAGACAATGTTGTCCTAAATTTAGCATTCTCCGGGATTTGCAATGATTGTTTTGCTATGACCACTTAACCAAATGATCTATAATTCAACCATGAAAGGGGCGACTATAGATGGTCATGCGATTTTACAACAATATATCTATAGTGGGTCCTCAATTTTGAGGAGGCTTTGTTTTGTTTAGGCTAAGTTTACAGGACTAATGGTCCATCTGGAAGCACAACTTGGGTGGCCGTCATTAGAAACAATTAGCTTATTAGTGTAAATGCGGGTGATTCTTGCTATGTAAGTTCAAGGGTCTGGTATGCTACTCTGGTGTAGCTACATATCATTAACACAGACCTGAAAATTTATGAAAAAATTTGGATATTTTCGTGCATGCATACATTTTATCGAGGAATCATAAGCCTAAACTCGAACTTGAGGCTAATATAGAGAGAGATAGAGACGATTCTGAAAGAAAGAGGTTTTATCCATGCTGGATGAGTAAATGGAAGCTTGAACCTTGCAAGGGAAATAGGCAATCATATGCCACTTTACAGAAACAAAGTTAATTGCATGCAGAGTGTATTGCAATTATACCATATTTGTGTTGCAGGAGACAAGGAATTCAAGCAGAACAAATTTTTGCCAGCTCAAAAGAAATTGTTACTGCCAATCTCTATAAACACGGTAACAGTATCGTATGCTCTTTCTTCATATTTAATCTATTGAGCTTCAAATTAGTATTAGAACTGCTTTGTTCACCAAGGTGGTATGTAAAGAGATGATCGTTGGCTCATATGATTTTCTATATTAGGTGGAACTAAGTGAGGATGATGACTTTATTGTTTTAGCATGCAATGGCTTATGATGAGGCTTTCTTTGCTATTTCTGTTATAATTATTTTAATATTAGATGGCATCCTAAGTTACTGCTGCTGGGTTCATATTTATATTCTTGTTTTTTGGGATGGCATCATAAACTTCTCTTTTTTATGTGATATTTTTTTAAAAAAAAATTGTTCGATTTGGTTTGATTTCTGTTTATGTTATTGGCTAATGAATTATTTCTTTCTTGCTCTGGAGTTTGCAAAGGGCGAAGTTTGAATGAGGAAATTCGTTGCGCTGCCAGCATCCGATAAGTCTTCGATGGATCTCAGTGGTAGGGACTCGCATATGCTCTTCGCTCTGCCATCGTCGGTGGTGGCAGTCGCCGTTCATTAGAGTTGACGATTTTTGTGTGTTGCTGTGTTGTTTTTTGGGTTAAAATTGTGTGCGTAAATAATGTTGCATTATTGTTCCTTTTTTGGTGGGGGTTTGTATGACGTAAATAATTCACCTTCATACTTGGTGGGGGTTTGTGTGATGATTGTTTTTATGATGTAAATAGCTGTGTTCATTTTTTGGTGGGGGTTTGTATGTAACGGCCACTTTCCGGTCGTGCGTATTTTTGTGTGTACGTTGATTTGTGTGTGTATTTATGTGTTTGGTTTTATTATTGTATTTTCGTAGCTCAGACGCGTGATCGGACTCCGTATTCACGTCCCTCTCGGAGGCGCGATCGTCCTGGTATTTTCTTTATAATTTATGGTTGTCCGGGGGCGTAGTTGTATACCTATTTCTATTATTATTACTACTTTTTACTTATCTTTTAATTCGAACTGTTATTAGCTAACGCAGATCATTAAAATAATTAACTAACCAACCTAAATAATTATAATACACCCTAAGTTTTCTAAATCGGGTTACTTTTCACTTTCTAATATAAAAAAAAGAATAGAATATAAAAATATATATATACCGATGATATCCTAACTACCCCAAGGCCATACCCATCATCTTGCCGTATTTCATGCAACAGCATGGACACAAGTGCAACCACCATGTTATCTCCGCACGATGCCCCACGCCCGTACAATCGCTCACGTCGTTTCCCCTCTCCTTTTAAAACCCCCAGCGCCCAACCCCTTCTCTTCCTCTTTCCCTCCGAACCCGCACGACCGTCCTCCCCCTTGCTACAGCCCACGGCACTCATCTCCGGTGCCGACAGTCCCATACAACCGCCGAAAACCCCGACCTTACCTCCGTTGCGAACACCTCCCAACACGCCGCCGTCGGAACCTCAGTCGCCTCCGAGCCACCCGCACAAACGCTGCCACTCGCCTCCCTCCACGCCCTCCAGCGAGCACACCCGTAGCTCTCCGTTCGAACTTCGCCTCCGACTCTTCCCCACCTCTCACCTCTGCCCAACGCCGAAGCCTTCACCACTGACAACCCTTCTTCCATCGCCCCGAACCCAGTTCGGTCTCCCGCTTTCAAACTTTCGACCACCTCGCCTCGCACCCCACACCTTCCAACTTTCCCGCCTGTCCCCTCACCCTTCGACCCACCTCACCTCGACACTCCGATCAGCCCATGCGCTCAGGCCAGCCACCCTTAAACCAGGCGCACTTCTCCCCTCTCTCCGAGCGTCCCTCCGACTCCACGCCGCCCTCCTCTACACTCCTAGTGCCCATGCGAGCGACCCCTTCGAACCGCCAGTTCACCCTTCCGCCGCCGCCCTCGCGTTGCCGCCGTTGCCGTTGGTCACGCGTCCGACGACGGGCCGCCCGTTTGAACCGCCCTGCCGCCCCTTTGGCTTCTCCCTCTTGTCCTGCAAAAGAAAGAAATGAAGATGAGGGGAAAAAGCCAGTAATAAGGTGAGTGCTTGTGCAAACTTTTGCTTTTATTTAATGTTAACATGGTACTCGAGAGTGTACAAGACCCTAGAACCTAAGCTTATAGAAATTAATGAACTATGGGAGCTGTGAACTTCAATGCTGATGTGAGTTTTCAACGTCAGTTGCCATGCTAGCTGAACACTCCTTAAGCCTAGGCATTTGTTAAGATGTATATAGGTGGATACCTCCATTAAGTAAGGACAGTACCTCGCATATCTGTGCATTAGGCCAATTTTATAACTATGTCATGCTAGCTGTGAATAATTAAATGTTATAAGGTGATTCCGAGATCTGTTCTTCACACACACACACGCATAGGTGATGCAGGTTGTTAATTAAGATGATAGTGTTACAGTGTACCATTAATAGGGTGTTAGTTTGACAATTGGCTATAACTCATACCCTTCCATGATGACCATCAACCTATTATAGTACACAAATGAGTTAGTTTAATACATGTCAGGCAGCATGTTAGTATAATGTTAGTTATGATAATGTTGTAAAGCATATAATTAGTTATGATGTAAGCTAGTACACACTCCTATTATAAAAACCTTAACAGGATGCAATACTTCTATTATATTGGTAGTTTCACTACTAGCAGAATATTACATAATGGTTAGTTTAATTATATGATACAAACACCACCCCTAGAGTTGAGAACCTAATAAAATTGGATCACTACACGTCGTCAGGATTGTTTAATATTTTTAACTCTGTCGAAACGAACTTAATTCGGACTTGTGTTTTTTTATCAAAACAGAGAACCAGTCGTTCCATAGCGTAACGCTCGTCAAGACGAACCCACGACAACTGATACCTCCGAAAACAGGCAAGTGAAACTTGACAATACTTCTTTAGGCCATGTTTTTAAGCCAATTCCGTGTACTAGCGTGAAAGAGACTAGATCGTGAAATGATAGCGATCTAGGCGCAACTTTGTGATCTAGCTTGACAACGAAGCTAGATCCGACACCTTGCCATATCATTTATGCATTGATATCTCTCATGTTTAAATTCCTTAACTGTACGCATTTGAATTGTTAACTGCCATGCATTAATGCATCATACATGTCATCCTAGTTAAACTTGCATCGTAGCACACGCTACACTACTTGTACAATCCATGTTTCCGTGTTACCGGCTAGGCACCCGTTATGCGGGCATAACCCTACGCCATCCGTGTTAAAACACTTCCTGGCTCGTGATCCAGAAGCGAGCATTCCGTGTTCGGGGGTAATGCCCTGGCTCGACACACGTGGAGGGGTAGGGATAAACGGTCACTTGAGCGTAAGAGTTGGCCCGTACATCCACTCTAGCCAAAGGGCGGAATCTCTGTGCACGACGTGATTACAATTCCAGTACTTGTCTTTTACTTGTTTACTTGCCATGCCATGTCATTTGTCATTTTATATCCATGTCATACTTTACTTTAGAACTGTTAGGTTGCTTTACTTTTATAGTTTCCTTGCACAAGTCTTTTAGACTTGCTGACATGTGTCCCTTCTCTTTGGGTGTCACATGTCAGGTTTTGAGACAGAGCAGGTAGCAGAGGACGAGCAGTTTGTTGACGCTGAGTTTGAGGTCCCTGCAGAGACCGAGTTTGAGGACACTGGTGACCAGTCCTAGACTCGTTTGGAGTCTCCCCTTAGTTGTTACTTTTCCTTAGTCGCTGTTAGGTTTCGGTGCGTAGCACCTATCTCTTTTAGTTTTATTTCGGCCATGCTTTAGGCCTATTATTCAGACTTGTACTTTTGTGACTTTTCTGTGATGTTGGAATAATTGTTGGATGTTTTGTTGGTGGATGTTTTTTTTATCTGCTTTATTATTGTTGTTGTTTCGTCGCAATGCAAGGACCTACTACTTTTCGAAATTTTTACAGACGCTTATCAGACTGCAGCTTCACAGCTCCACGTCTGAGCGGACCTCCTCACGACTCGCCTTCCATATTAGGGAAGTGGGGCGTGACAGGTTTTAGTGGTGGCCCATGCAGGTCCTTCCTTTTTGCATCCGCGAAATATCGGAACAACAATAATTATAAACAACATCCAGTTAAATATTCGGAACATCCAAGTCATGATTAAGTCTAACCTAAACGTTTTCCTGTCTTAGATGGTAGGAAGACTTAGGTAGATGTCCAAGTTTGATAGTCAGGAGCCTTTGTCAAAATTTAGTTGTACTCGTCATAGGTTGCCTTAGTAGTCTCTTACCCAGCCCTGAACATATTACACTTCTAGAGCTTCTCTTTTAGCCGTTCGATTGAGTCCGACAATTTCGGGCTCAGCAGAACGTAATCTTGTTACTCTTAGGACCCTTCCCTAAGACCTCTAATACAGTCTAGTCTATTAGAGAGCCTCAGTGTTAAGTTCCTCTTGATCTTTAGTCGACCTGGTAATTAGAACCCCTGATTCTAACATTTTGCTGATCAGTACACTTCTGTGTTATCGATCGTAGACTCCATCGTAATTTTTCTTGAATCGTATCCTAGGCGTATTCATCACACGATCATAATCTTTGTCCTCGATACACGTGATCGCTTCCTGACGATTATCATTAATCTTTCGAATCTTCTCCGTTGCAAATCTCGATTCCTTCAAAGTTATTTTCGATTTTCCTTATTAAAAGTTTTCACTCAGTTTAAATTTTGTTTTTTTTAAAAAAAACCCCTTCTTATATATTTAAATTCCTTACTTTTCGGTTGAGTTAAAATACTTTCTTAGATTTTGAAGTCGTCTTGGTCGTAAATTTTTATTACAATCTCGAGACCATTTTCTAGCCTATATCTATCGTATTTCGGTTTTAAAACCTTATTACCATTTTTGATAATTCAATATATCTTCCCTTCCATTTCTATACTACTAAGTTTATTATTAAATTTTTCACTTATCGTACATTATTAAATTTTTCACTTATCGTACTCACCTTTAGAATGTTTTCTAAGCTAACTAGAGCTTCAATATATCTTTATATACAAGAACTATGTTTATCGTGCTCATATTTCAAATTTTTCGTATAAACCTATTTTCATTCACAACCCGATCACTGCCTCACCCTACTCATTATTTCCTTGTCTCAACACCTTTCCGTGTTTTAAATTTTTTTTTTTCAGTTGGCTCGCCATTTCTACACATTTTACACGTAACCTTCTTTCATATATTTAATTATTTGGAGCAATATTTTGTTTCACCCAGCCAGCTATCTGCTTATCCTCGCCCTATCTGAACCCGTTCTTTCCGAATCTTGTTTCGTTAAGCTATTTGATCTTGGATTTCTCTCCTTGCTTAGTCATCCTACTAATGCTCACCGTTGCTTAGGTCAACTCTAAATTTAGTAGTGGGCCAATGGTTTTTGGAATGTAGTCGTGGTGCATGTATATAGGTAGAGGGTGTGGACCTGTATGAGTGTGTTCCCTAAGGATATTAATGTTTGCCTCTTGTGTGATATATACATACTCAGTGTTATACATGATATATATGGAGTTGTATGAATGATAGTGTTTATATATAAGTGTGTGGATAGCTATACCACTTTAGGAATGTCCGTATATACATTTGAAATTGTATTGGAGTATATACTAGTAGTGTATGTAGTTTGAAGATACTTGTAGATGTTTGAAATAGTATACTAGTAAGTCATGTATATGTTAAGTGAAATAGTATAGGTGTACTTATAGTTAAGTGTGTAGGACTATTATAGGACCTATATGTTAGTACGTGTGAGTGTGTGCTCGTACGTAGATATGTATTGTGCTTAGACGTAAGTAGTTATGTATTTGCTGCATGAGTATATATGTGATATACGTATAGGATTATAATTTTGTTTGGTATTGCTTGCTTTTACGGGATGTTGTGTGTGCGTGTATATCATGAGGTATACCCGAGTATTGCATGTGTTAGCTATGTATGGATAAGTAGATGTGTTGGTATACTAATTATAGGTAGATGGATATGGTGTGAATATATATTACATGTGTGAGACTATACGATGAATGCATGTATTAGGGAGGGTATTATAATTATATGTGTGCTGATAATTGTAATATTATTATGATATGTAAAGTGATTGAATTATGTGGGTGTGACCTGACTAAATATAGTGATTGATATTATAGTATGTATGTGGTTATGTTGGTTGATGTATATATATTGGAGTGGCATTGGTATATGTGTAGATACAGTGTTATGTATATAGAGTTTTCCTGATATGGGTTTTGGAGTCTCACTCAAGTTTGAGTGGGTATACTCTAAGTATATTGTTACATATGTTTGTGGTTTTGTGTAGTACTATGAGTATAGTGATGGATGATGTATGTATAGTAATAGGATTGGTTGTCTGGTTGTGTTACACACATGTTTGCGGGTGGCTATACCATTATATAGTTGTAGTTGTTGGTCTTATGGTATAGTTATTTACTAAGGACTTACAGGTTTGAATGTTTATGTGTTAGCTAAATTTGGTGTGTAGATGTGATAAGTATATAGCGGTATGAAGGAATGTTATATTAGCGTGTGTGGGTGTGCCCATGCACGGGTAAGTACGTGCTTAGTTATAGGTATTCGTGACTATGGTATGTGTGGTGTGACTTGAATATAGTTATAAGACTGTATGTGTTGTGAATATATGGTGAAATATCTATGTGCATTCGAATAAATATATATTTGTGAAATTATAGTAATGGTGAATGTATGCTAGATATAGTAAACTTGACTTAATAATGGTATGGTGTGATTACATGTGTTGAGGTGTTTGGTGTTGGATGTATACTAGGAGATATTAGGGAGTAGTATATCCATGTTTGCTTGTACATAGGTAGTTATCTATATGTGTAGAATTACGATGGTATTTGCTAGTGCGAAATTATTTTCATGTAAGTATGAGAGACTTGGTTATATGATAGTGTGTGATAGCTATATAGGGGATGTACGTGATTACATGAATGATTGAAGTATGTGTACGAACTTGACTGTCTACAATAGGTATAAGTATAGAGAGTACATGTGTATACATGTATGTTGTATTGATGTTTGACAATCTAGTGCAATAGTAGCACTTGTAGTGACTGTACTTGGTTAAATTATAGTGTGATGTGATTAGTATGGTTACTAGGGTGATTAGTTATAGTTATAATTAGAAAGTCCGAGGACGGACTTTATTCTAAGGTGGGTAGGATGTAACGGCCACTTTCCGGTCGTGCGTATTTTTGTGTGTACGTTGATTTGTGTGTGTATTTTTGTGTTTGGTTTTATTATTGTATTTTCGTAGCTCAGACGCGTGATCGGACTCCGTATTCACGTCCCTCTCGGAGGCGCGATCGTCCTGGTATTTTCTTTATAATTTATGGTTGTCCGGGGGCGTAGTTGTATACCTATTTCTATTATTATTACTACTTTTTACTTATCTTTTAATTCGAACTGTTATTAGCTAACGCAGATCCTTAAAATAATTAACTAACCAACCTAAATAATTATAATACACCCTAAGTTTTCTAATTCGGGTTACTTTTCACTTTCTAATATAAAAAAAAGAATAGAATATAAAAATATATATATACCGATGATATCCTAACTACCCCAAGGCCATACCCATCATCTTGCCGTATTTCATGCAACAGCATGGACACAAGTGCAACCACCATGTTATCTCCGCACGACGCCCCACGCCCGTACAATCGCTCAAGTCGTTTCCCCTCTCCTTTTAAAACCCCCAGCGCCCAACCCCTTCTCTTCCTCTTTCCCTCCGAACCCGCACGACCGTCCTCCCCCTTGCTACAGCCCACGGCACTCATCTCCGGTGCCGACAGTCCCATACCACCGCCGAAAACCCCGACCTTACCTCCGTTGCGAACACCTCCCAACACGCCACCGTCGGAACCTCAGTCGCCTCCGAGCCACCCGCACAAACGCTGCCACTCGCCTCCCTCCACGCCCTCCAGCGAGCACACCCGTAGCTCTCCGTTCGAACTTCGCCTCCGACTCTTCCCCACCTCTCACCTCTGCCCAACGCCGAAGCCTTCACCACTGACAACCCTTCTTCCATCGCCCCGAACCCAGTTTGGTCTCCCGCTTTCAAACTTTCGACCACCTCGCCTCGCACCCCACACCTTCCAACTTTCCCGCCTGTCCCCTCACCCTTCGACCCACCTCACCTCGACACTCCGATCAGCCCATGCGCTCAGGCCAGCCACGCTTAAACCAGGCGCACTTCTCCCCTCTCTCCGAGCGTCCCTCCGACTCCACGCCGCCCTCCTCTACACTCCTAGTGCCCATGCGAGCGACCCCTTCGAACCGCCAGTTCACCCTTCCGCCGCCGCCCTCGCGTTGCCGCCGTTGCCGTTGGTCACGCGTCCGACGACGGGCCGCCCGTTTGAACCGCCCTGCCGCCCCTTTGGCTTCTCCCTCTTGTCATGCAAAAGAAAGAAATGAAGATGAGGGGAAAAAGCCAGTAATAAGGTGAGTGCTTGTGCAAACTTTTGCTTTTATTTAATGTTAACATGGTACTCGAGAGTGTACAAGACCCTAGAACCTAAGCTTATAGAAATTAATGAACTATGGGAGCTGTGAACTTCAATGCTGATGTGAGTTTTCAACGTCAGTTGCCATGCTAGCTGAACACTCCTTAAGCCTAGGCATTTGTTAAGATGTATATAGGTGGATACCTCCATTAAGTAAGGACAGTACCTCGCATGTCTGTGCATTAGGCCAATTTTATAACTATGTCATGCTAGCTGTGAATATTTAAATGTTATAAGGTGATTCCGAGATCTGTTCTTCACACACACACACGCATAGGTGATGCAGGTTGTTAATTAAGATGATAGTGTTACAGTGTACCATTAATAGGGTGTTAGTTTGACAATTGGCTATAACTCATACCCTTCCATGATGACCATCAACCTATTATAGTACACAAATGAGTTAGTTTAATACATGTCAGGCAGCATGTTAGTATAATGTTAGTTATGATAATGTTGTAAAGCATATAATTAGTTATGATGTAAGCTAGTACACACTCCTATTATAAAAACCTTAACAGGATGCAATACTTCTATTATATTGGTAGTTTCACTACTAGCAGAATATTACATAATGGTTAGTTTAATTATATGATACAAACACCACCCCTAGAGTTGAGAACCTAATAAAATTGGATCACTACACGTCGTCAGGATTGTTTAATATTTTTAACTCTGTCGAAACGAACTTAATTCGGACTTGTGTTTTTTTATCAAAACAGAGAACCAGTCGTTCCATAGCGTAACGCTCGTCAAGACGAACCCACGACAACTGATACCTCCGAAAACAGGCAAGTGAAACTTGACAATACTTCTTTAGGCCATGTTTTTAAGCCAATTCCGTGTACTAGCGTGAAAGAGACTAGATCGTGAAATGATAGCGATCTAGGCGCAACTTTGTGATCTAGCTTGACAACGAAGCTAGATCCGACACCTTGCCATATCATTTATGCATTGATATCTCTCATGTTTAAATTCCTTAACTGTACGCATTTGAATTGTTAACTGCCATGCATTAATGCATCATACATGTCATCCTAGTTAAACTTGCATCGTAGCACACGCTACACTACTTGTACAATCCATGTTTCCGTGTTACCGGCTAGGCACCCGTTATGCGGGCATAACCCTACGCCATCCGTGTTAAAAACACTTCCTGGCTCGTGATCCAGAAGCGAGCATTCCGTGTTCGGGGGTAATGCCCTGGCTCGACACACGTGGAGGGGTAGGGATAAACGGTCACTTGAGCGTAAGAGTTGGCCCGTACAGCCACTCTAGCCAAAGGGCGGAATCTCTGTGCACGACGTGATTACAATTCCAGTACTTGTCTTTTACTTGTTTACTTGCCATGCCATGTCATTTGTCATTTTATATCCATGTCATACTTTACTTTAGAACTGTTAGGTTGCTTTACTTTTATAGTTTCCTTGCACAAGTCTTTTAGACTTGCTGACATGTGCCCCTTCTCTTTGGGTGTCACATGTCAGGTTTTGAGACAGAGCAGGTAGCAGAGGACGAGCAGTTTGTTGACGCTGAGTTTGAGGTCCCTGCAGAGACCGAGTTTGAGGACACTGGTGACCAGTCCTAGACTCGTTTGGAGTCTCCCCTTAGTTGTTACTTTTCCTTAGTCGCTGTTAGGTTTCGGTGCGTAGCACCTATCTCTTTTAGTTTTATTTCGGCCATGCTTTAGGCCTATTGTTCAGACTTGTACTTTTGTGACTTTTCTGTGATGTTGGAATAATTGTTGGATGTTTTGTTGGTGGATGTTTTTTTTATCTGCTTTATTATTGTTGTTGTTTCGTCGCAATGCAAGGACCTGCTACTTTTCGAAATTTTTACAGACGCTTATCAGACTGCAGCTTCACAGCTCCACGTCTGAGCGGACCTCCTCACGACTCGCCTTCCATATTAGGGAAGTGGGGCGTGACAGTTTGTATGATGTAAATAATTGACTTGCATTTTTGATGGGGTTTGTATGATGTAAATAATCCACTTGCATTTTTGGTGTGGTTTGTATGATGCAAATAATCGACTTGCATTTTTGGTGGGGTTTGTATAATGAAAATAGTTGTGTTTATTTTTTCATGGGGGTTGTACGATGTAAATAATCCACTTGCATTTTTGGTGGGGATTTGTATGATGTAAATAGTTATGTTCATTTTTTGTATGATGTTTGTGTTCATTTTTTTGGCATAAATTATTCACATGCAAAATTCATTGTATGATGTATACAATAATAAAGAAAGATTTTGGGGTTTTTAATTTCTTTTAAAGTGTCGGCGATTTCATCATATTTATTTTTTTCAGTCCATTTTTTTTTTGCTTTTTGCCATAGGGTTGTTTGTAAAATCGTGGGACCAAACATCAATTTGAGCCTTTGAGTTGATTCGCTTAGTGGTCAATTCCCTTAATAAAATTATTATTTTAATGAAATGACGTAGTCTGTCTGCAGTATTTTAAGACTAAGTATATTAATCAGGATGCAGTATTTTAAGACTAAGTATATTAATTGGGATGAATATTTATAACTGATAAAAGATGTTTTATAAGAATATTTATAATGGATAAAATTTTTTTATTTACACTTGATGAGTAAACACATATGCTTTTGATTAAGAATATTTTTGAGTAATGATTTCATAATAGTGATTTGAAACTGAAAATTTATGGTAGTTGATTGAAACCAAAAAACGGAAGGGAAAAATGTTAGTTTTGGAGTTTTCTATTTTCCGGTAACGACCATATTGTAGTTTTCTAAAATTTAAAAATGATTTGTTATTTATGTTTAAAGTATGTCGCCACTGTGAATTTCGTTGCATCTTAACCATTTACTATCTAGCTCCAAATTGTTAAAAAAAATTAATTGTTTGAATCTGCATATTCTATAGCCCAAGTTTTTTCCAAGTGATATTTGAAATATGTAATTATTTTCACCATATCGACATAGTTGCTGGCAATACAGTTGGATTGGAAGAATACCAGAAAGAAAGACCAGGAGCTCAAATGATCAGAATTCTAAGCTATATGGATATAAAAATGTAGTTCAAAAACGATGATGCAATCTAATTTTCTCATATATTTTTTGAAGGAAACATTACAACTTTATGTTCCTACTCTCACAATATATGGCTTAAATATGAAAAATAATATGGCATAAATCTTAAAAATAGAAAACTAGAGGGCACTGACAAACCCCTAATTTCTTAATCTTGATAAGATTATATATCATTAGTTAGGCCAATCTTCATGATGCGTAGAACATTTTCCTATTTTAAAATTACAATGTTGCTTACCAAATCATAGAGGATGAAGGAACATCAAGCTTGAAAAAACTGAGTATCACAAGAAGCTTCTCTGAGAATCTATTCCACGAAGTCTTACATTTTGTAAGATAACTAACATAAAATGTCAACACAAGCGCATTTGATCTAATCCAACACAATATTAGCCAGAGCGATGCCCATGAACATGTTGGTAGAGGGATTCATCATAAACATTGCACCAGAAGCATAATGAAATCTATAGTGATAAAAATAATTTTTGATACTAAAACATCTCGGGTGAACACTGACAAATTTTTGAGTAACCAAAAATAAAAAACCTTAAATTACATTCTCTGTGGAAAATGAATTTTGGGCCTAACTGAATCTGCATGTAATTAAATTTTGGTAAGGAACAAAGATTTTTGGGATGAACTAAATAAAAATTATTGCGTTTTAATTATTGTTGGTCATTTAAAATTAGGGGATCCAAGATTTTGATGGGGGATATTTTAAATGAAGTGTGAACTAAATTTTGGCAGGACTAAATTTTTTTGATGAACTAAATAATAATTATTATGTTTTAATTATTGTTGTTTGTTTAAAAATTGGGTATACAAGATTTTGAGGGGTGTAATATTTTAAATGAACTGTGCACTCTGGGCACATGTTAAATCTGGTGGGTACTACATTTTGAGGAGACATAAAATTTTTTGGAGAACTAAATAATAATTATTGCGCTTTACATATTGTTGTTCATTTAAAATTAGGGGATCTAAGATTTTGAGGGGATATCTTAAATGAACCATGCCTGAGGGCACATGCCCGCGCCCACCTGCTAAATTTTTCTATGCTACTTTGTTGTTCCACGCCAAAGGCACACACACCAAATTTGTTGTTCTGCGCCGAAGGGGCCCTTGCCGTTAAATATTTTTACGCTAATTTGTTGTTCCGCGCAATTTTGGTTGTAGAAATAATATTTTGGTAACAAAGATTTTGCGGAGAAAAATCTTAAATGAACCGTGCCCACAGTTCCATCGGTTTCGCGTCCGTGACACGACCTTTGTCGTGCCCTCCGGGCACGGGCATTCGCTATACATATATATACATCTATTAAACATTTGACAACGTTTTTTGAATTCTAGGGCTGACTAGGACAAGATAAATAGTGGCTGAGATTTGATCTTGGTAAATCAATGGTTGAGATTGGATTTTGTGAAAATTTTAGTGTGAAAACTTAAATTTTGGTAGGAAAAGTGTCTTGGGAACCAAAACTTTGAAATTAGAAGTGTCTTGGGAAGGATTGTGGAGATTAAATTTGGGGGGAGTGCCTTGGAAACCTAAACTTTGAAATTAGAAGTGCCTTGGAAAAGATTGTGTAGAAGCATGATCCATTAAATTAAAAAAATAAAAAATTTAGCGTAAAACAATTGAGCGGAACAACAAATTAGCGAAAAAACCCTGAGATTTGTTGTTTCGCGCCAAAGACACCTGCGACGAATTTTTTACGCTAATTTGTTATTCCGCGCCAAAGGCGCGGGCGTCAAATTTATTGTTCAACGCCGAATTTGTTATTTCGCGACGAAGGCGCCTACGCCGAATTTGTTGTTCCACGTCGAAGGTGTCAGTGCCGCTAAATATTTTTACGCTAATTTATTGTTCTGTTAAATTTTGGCTGTGGAAATAATTTTTCGGGGAACAAAGATTTCGCGGGGAAAATATTAAATGAACCGTGCCCGCGGGCACGGGTTATGACTAGTATATATATAAAACCGAGGTTCAATTAATGGTGCACATAGAATTTCTAGAAAAGGACACACTGATGAGTGGTTTTCATATTGGATGAGTGGTTTCCCCTCATTTTATTCACCGTTTCATTCTATTTTACTCGCTTTTGTTTCCTTTTTTACTTTTTAGTTCGAATTTGCGCGTTTCAGGAAAAAGGAAGCAAACTCAGGATATTGGAGAGCTAAGAAAGAGAAAAAGTGCTTAAAGCAGTCAATGAACAAGGTATGGAAGCAAGGCAAAGCAACGGAATCAAAAAACGTTGAAGCTGCACGAAGATCCTTTGCGCGCAACCCTCTCACCTTTCAGAAATATACTATAATTCCAGAGATATCTTCCAAGATCTCATATTTTTGTATCGTAGGGGGCATTGTCATGATTCCAACACCACCTCGTTTGCTCAAATACGATTTTTCTAGATTTTTCTATATTTTCTAGGGTGCAGCTTGGTGCATAATTCTGCAAGCTGGAAATCCACACAGCCGTGTGGGCTTTCCACATGACCGTATGGACTGAAAATCAGCAGTTTGGGCACCATACGGCCCTTTGAAGATGAGCACTTTGCCATTTCAATCGGCAATTCCACATGGCTGTTTGGATTATTCAACACGGTTGTTTGGATTAATCCAAATGGCCGCGTAACTCGCGGGAAATCTTGGAGAATAGGGGGAAGTTTGCAGTATTGACACGGCCATTTCAAATCTTTGAAACGGTCGCATCGAATCTACTTTCAATAGCACCAAAGTTTCACACGACCGTATTGATTTAATCCATATGGCCGTGTCACTTCCTCCTCCAGCCAAAGCAAAAGCGGCACCAGCAAGCAAGATTTCGACACGGCCGTGTGGTTTAACCACACGGCCGTTTTAAAGCGGGTTTGGACGTGATCCGAGTGGACTTAGGGTTCGTTTATAAGCTGGAGGGTGCCATCGTTTGGGGCGGGGGCAAGCTGTTAGACTCGTTTTAGCCTTCTTTTCATTTTCTACCTGTAATTTTAGGAGTAGATTAGAGATTAGATTAGTTTAGATTGCTTTTCTCGTGGATTGTAACTAAGGATTGATGACTCTTGCTTATGATTCATTGAGATAAGTATTTCTTTGCTTTTATTCTGTGTTTTTATATTGTTCTCTTTATTGTTTTTTGTTTATCTTTGTTATTTCTTTGAAGCTTGTTGATTAGTTCATCGATTCACGTAGCTAACAATAACCTAGGACGAAACTGGTACTCGATCACCAATCCTCCCTGCAAACGACCCGTTAAGCACTACGACAACGTCGTGCGCTTGCAGTTTATAAGTGTAAAATGATAACATACACCAAAAGAGTTATAAAAGGAGCCACTTTGGAAACTTTAGGGCTTGTTCAATGCCAACAACTATGCCTAATATGAAAGAAAATATCTCTCAATAATGTCTGTTACATATCTTGAACAAGATTTCATGTTTGAAAAGTATCCGCTAAATTTATATTGCTTTCGTATGAGTATCGAGAGTTGCTTGGTTGCTTAATATAGCTCTAGTAGTTATTAAGTTTATTTTAAGAAAGCAAAAGATTTCTTCCTTTTGTAATGCCCAATAAAATAGTGGTTAATGGAAAGAAAATAATTATAGAAGTGCCAATTATACAAAGAAGACATTTCTAGTTACTTTATTGTGGAAAGAGGATCATTAATTAAAAATTATAGATTTGACTAGCAAGATAGATTATCTTTAAAATTACACTACTAATTCATTATTTAGGGTTAGGCTCAAATTAGGATTTTGGAGCATATTTATTATAAGAAAAAAGTACATAGGTTTGCTTTTACTGGACATGGAGCAGAAAATGATCAGATCAGGTGACTATCGTAAGAAACAATTCTTTGGATTTGGGTCGCTTCCAGGATGAAAATTAATGGACCAAATCATTCATTTACCACAAAAATCCATTAACTTCAGGGAAACTAAGATTTAGGGTGACCTGTATATTGCAACCATTCTTAAAGAGTTCATCTATATATAAACGTAGCAATTAATTAGCAATGCATCCAACTAGTTTTCATTAGTAATAACATCTAGAATCATCTTTTCTTATTATGATATATAATAATACATATTCAAGAGTTTAGGATTGCAAGCTTGGCAAGAGGCCCGACTACAAGGGAGTTAATATATGTGCAAGGTTCAGTGTAGGAAGAGCTCATCCTTTTGTCTTCAAAATTATCATTTGCATCAGGCCCGCCAACTATGGCTCCTGTTAATTCATGGACATTAGGACCTTCCTTTCCGCCCCATTGCACAAAGCTCAAGCCACAGTTAATGGTAGCATTCGATGGAAGTATCGGGACCGATGCACCTCGATGATGGGGTTGGGTTGGAGAGTTCGTTCCAAATCCAACCATATATGACCTCCCTTGGGGATTGCTACCTAGAAGATAGTCAACCTACATCCAGATAACAAATTAATCATAAATGATACAATATAGTGTTAGATGAATAAATGATTGAATTTGTAAATCAAAAAGCAAGTGAAAAATAAAAAATTATAAGCATGAAATCTCCCTCGTTTAAGTATAGAACTATTGGTAGTTTTGAAGTTATTTGTTAACTAGATGTCATTTAAAAGCTACCATTAGAAGCAATCTTAAAAGTTAAAAAACATAAAGAAAAATTTGATAAGTACTTATCATAAAATAAAAATATTCATCATTTGAATTTGAGGTATGAACTTTTGATGAGCCTCACATAAGCTAAGGGTTGATGCTTCATAATCTTAAAATGGATTAGCTTCCTCCAAGAAAGACTCGGTGATTTTTTAAGCTCCTGAATTTTTTTGGTTGCATGTACAAAGTACTTTCAAAAAATAATAATTGGGATTAAACTATCAAATACAGTTTCCAAATCAAACCATGTCTCATCCCACATTATATATTTGAAGTTAACTCTACAAGCATCCCAAATTCCTAGTTCTTAATAGTGATTTTCTTTACATGACTTACGATGGCAACTGTCTACTTCAACAAATGTATCCTAGTTTTAACCTTATTTGTAAGATATCACATTAAAATGCTCATGTGTTTCTTTAAAATTTAAGAATCTAGCGTAGATTTTATTAACCTAAACTTTATAATATAGTATGTAGAAAAATAGAAATTAAGTTGTGAAGAAGGTATGACCTGTTGCTTGGCAAATTGCATGAGTCGGGCAGGCTGGATTTGTTGCACTCCGCAACTGACAGTTTGATGTGTCTTAGTAAGAATATCACTGTAAATCATGAACAAAAATGCAGTTCCAGTGACATATTGTGTGTTGGCTCCATTGCGAAAATGAATCATTCCGCCTGCACAAAAATTATTTATTATTAATTTTTTTGGTCAGATAGGATATTGAATTTCTACTATGGATAATGTTATGAATGTATGAAACCATAAGAGCCAAGATTTTATTCAATATTTAAAGAATAATTTACCAGGTGTGATTCTAATTGTTTTAAATGGTGTATCTGGTAGTAATTGGCATACAAAGTTATCAGCTTGAGTCTTGAAATTTTGAAGACCTCCCTGAGCTGTTAGGTTGTTCTGTGAAAATTAAAATTAAATTAATAAGTATATAGATTACTATTATCATATAAACTCTAAATAAATTTAAATTATTACATTTGAGAGAAGAACTTGAGCTCCAGCAAATTTGAGATCCCAACTGAATTCGGCCACACTAGAACTGATGGATTCATAAGAGATAAAGTTTTGGTAGGAAACCTTTTTTGTTGCTAAGTATAACCATGAAGCAGCCCACAACAATTCATCCTATATAATCGAATCCATACATAATCAATTATTTTGTTTAATAACAAGTATGTGAGCATATGTGTTGTTACTGATAGAATTATGACATAATATTAATGAAGAGGGTTACATTATAGCCTGAAAAAGAGCAATAGAAGGGGCATTCTCCATCATAGGTTCCTTTGTATTCCTTAGCAAACTTAAAGAGCTGCATAAAATAAGAAGACCAAAAATATTCAATTCGTGTAATATGATTGAACTAACCAATAAATAATATATACTACAACTGATGACTATATATAGTAATCATGTGATATTTTTCTTACCAATTTAGCTTTGTTTAAAAGACGACGTGAATAGTGATAATTAATTTTTCTAAAAACTATAGATGAGGCAGCCATGGCAGCTGCTGTTTCAGCTGCAATCTCAGTTCCAGGCATGTTCCTACTAATCTTATAAAGTGTTCGTGGTGTCTGCATGTTCTCTGGTCGCATCCAGCATGAATGGTCAGCAACAGGGTCACCCACCTTAAATTTGCAATAGATCACATAATTAGATTTCATTTCAATAAAATATTTATTGTTATATGATTTCATATTGAATTATTATGATTAGTTACCTGAACATATAATTGATTTTTCTTGATATTACATTTGAGAAAATAATCAGTTCCCCAACGAATTGCAGAATGCACATTATGAAGTTCGCCTGTAGCCTTTAGTTCCTTATTGTAATGTAGAGCAGTCCATGCTAAAGTTGTTACTGTGAAAGCCATAGGCAAACCATACTTCACGTTGTCTCCTGCATCATAATATCCACCCACAAGATCCACCTGCATGATCCATGATTAATTATGCATATTAACAACAGAAATATATATAGTTCAAATTTCTTTCAAAATAATTTCTCAATAAATTAACTTGATTGCTTCAATAATATTCATTATGCATATAGCGCTTAGTTACACCTTACAACTTATAAGCGGGAGATACATAGTTGCTAGAATATGAACGAAACACAAGCACACAATTAAAATCTTAAAATTTCATTATGCAATGGTTGTTTTAGCAAATTGAATCAATTTTAAGCAACATATGGAATAAATGCTTGGCTAAAAGCTAAAATTGGAATAACCATGCATACATTTAAAGTTCAACGTATATGCCAATATAATTGACAAGGTTCAACTACTAATTTAAATGATGAACACAGATGAAAGCAATCAAGAATGAATCTTAGAATTCATAAATATGGTCAACCACCCACCATTATATTTCATGTCTCAAAATAATGAAAAACACTTCCAGAATATTTCCCCTTAATATTTTCGATGTTGTATTCTTGTATGCAATTGTCTTCAACTTTTACAGGTGTTACATAGAAAAATTATAAATGAGTAGATTCTATTATTAATTTTACAAATCTTAGAATTTTATAGTATAAGTATATCTAACAGAAAAAGAAATAAATAAAATGACACAAAAAGTACCCAAAATGTGAATTATCTACCCAATAGAGAAGGTTTTGAAAAATCAATAACAAATGCATTGTGAAATTAATAAAATAAACTAGAATAGTAACATCGTAAAAATATCATAGAATAAAGGAAGAGGGGAAAACAACATTGGCAATCTTTCCATCATTGAGGGCTGAATCTCCTCTCCATGGAATTCTGTTATTTTGTGGTAGCTCTCCCGAACGTTGTGCTTCAAGAAACATCAATGACTTGGTGAGAGCATCCTTATAGTCATAACTTGTAGCTACAACAATGAGTAAACCATTGAAGAGAGTTAACCAAATGATAGCCAAAGCTTTTGCTAATGCCTTCATTGATAAAGAGAAGAACAAGCAATAACTTTGGAATGCAAAAGAGATGGAGCTATGGTTATTGAATGAGAAAAGTTGAAGTGATATAATATATATACTTGGAGTTTGGTACTTAATTAGTTTTAATATTTTCTTTTTATGGGTGAAGTTGCGATGTTTATTTCTGTAATTTAACCTTTGCTTTTTAGATCATTTGCTGTTTATGGGTTGTTTGTTAAAAAATTCTATTTAAAATTATGGCAGTTGCTTTCTAATGATAAGTTGCAACTTCATATTTTTAATTAAAGAAACTCTCCTATTAATCCTACATCGATTGCATCATTGGATATGTTGTGTTTTTGCTTTGTTGTCAAGCTAAAAGGTTAAACTAATCAAAGTATTACCATATAAATGTAAAAGCAAGGTGTGAATTTCAATCAAAACAATGTGATTGTGCTACGTTTTTATCTTTTATGTGCTAAATTAAACA
Organism: Scilla litardierei; assembly: GCA_030789695.1. Taxonomy (NCBI): domain Eukaryota; kingdom Viridiplantae; phylum Streptophyta; class Magnoliopsida; order Asparagales; family Asparagaceae; genus Scilla; species Scilla litardierei. The sequence continues at coordinate 105,604 of JAULAV010004408.1, forward strand.
TGATTTGATAACCTACTCAAAGGATAATTAGGCATTAGAAGCAGGAATAGACCCAAAGAAAGCTGATTAAGGAAAGAGAAAAATCTTGACTCCATCTAAGAGTATAAAAGAGTTTTAGCTGCCATATGAGAGCTCCCTATAATAGGGAGGAGTTATTGAAGATGGTAAGAGTGTGGGTTGCATGAACAATAGGGAAAAAGGTATACTAGGCTAGTTTTGCTTAGGTGAAAATTTATTTTCAAGCATAAAGCAAGTCATTTGTGGTCTGCTAGAAGCATGTTGAGGTCATAACTACTTAAGACTCAAGAGACTAATCGAACTTTTTCGTGGGTTAGGAGAGCACTTGTCAGTAGATAAGGAGATCTGACTATATCTTAAGTGTTATCATAAACCTAACTAAATATATTAGGTATAACAATTTCCTTAAGGGAGGAAGAACAAAGCGATCATGAGAAAGTCATTAGTCAAATTCATCGTACTGGGAATTAGGACCTTGAACTTTGATCATATAAATTCAAGTGATCGTGTATTGTAGATTGTTCAACATCATTTCCACTCTTTGATAAAGACAACCATATAGGGGAAGCTAGATGTGTCAAGTCCTACATGTCTTATTGGTATATCAGATCACATTTATTTTCCATAAGATCATGAAAATATGAAGTGCTATCTTTCTTACAAAACAAAATCAGAAATGATGCTTGCTTTATTGCATGATTCTCTTACTATAATAAAGTAGATTGTTCAAACCTAGTACTAACATCTTCAACACAAAAGAAAGGAGATTGTAAAGCTACAAAAGGTAATAATTCCTTAAAAGCATATTAAAGATTTTAGAAGTTCAAGTTGAGCAACAACATTCCAAGTAACGTAGGTTCCAGAATGGATAAATTTTTTTGAGGTTTTTATAAACTTAAATAAATTTTCCAACAAGTCTATTAAGTCAAAGGCTAACATTAATACTTGAAAGCGTGTCACCCTAGTCCATATATTAAAGCTTTTTTAGATATGACTTAGTTACCTTGGCCATCTCTATCCATTAGCTCAATAAGCTAAGACCCAGAGTAATGGCTTTAACCCCCCTTCTCTCGGCTTAAAAACAATAATTTCTCTATTCACAACCTCTCTCTCTCATGGTTTGTTGGGAGAACTCATATTATTTTCTTTGAATTCTATTTCTAAGTCAAGATTATTCCTTGGTTGTATCATTTTGAATTATTCTTATTATGTTAAATTTTTTGCTCTATCATAAATGTATTTAAAAATTAAAACAATAGATAGGAAGAGATTTGGATATGACGAGAGAGATAAGAATGGGAAGCATAAGTACCATAGCAAGATTTGATGAATTATGAATTGACTCAAAAAATGGCATTTGTACTAGTAAAGAAATGAGCAAATGTGACTATAACACCACCTATACCTCTTTTGTGTATAATTCAAGGTGTATGATTATATATCTTAGGATCATACTCATGAACAGAATAAGTAAAACTAAAAACTTTGGAAGATAACTAAAATACACCATAACATGGAGAATTAACAGACTATAGAGATATATGTGTAAATCGTTAGTGGTGCATGTGAATGATATAACTATTATAGAGAGGATAAAGATGGCATATTACAATTGAAGATGTATCTACAATCAAAATTTCAACCAAAGAACTTATGCTAGCTATGATATTTCTTGAAGATCAGGTTACTCAATCTCTTCATGATAATTTCTTATCTAAGAGAAATATATACATGATTTTTTGATGGGGACAAGGATATTGGATTGCAAACCAATTGACCCACTTACGTAACCAAATACAAAGTCAAGAGCTAATGGAAGTTTACTAAAGTTCTCAATTAGTTATGGAAGATTGATATGTGTAATAATCCTAACGCAAAGTCATGGTATTTTTTATATAAATAATTTCTAAAAATTTCAAATTTTGTCAATTTTGTTATAAACGAGCTTTTAGAGGCCCATATGTGTATTGGGTATCCACCCATTATGTAACCCTATTGCTATAAATACAGGGCTACTGACGTCCGCACGTTGTGTGCGTGCAATGTGTGTAATAATATGTGATTGGGGGCGTGAAATTTAACCGCAAGTGCACGGTGTTGTAGTGTGGCTTGGGGGTCGAACACAGGGAGGTGTGGTTGTGCTTGTGTCAGAAAGGACCAGATTCACCTTAGGGGTGAGCTAGCCCGAATCAAATGATGGTTTATCATGAATCGTAGGTAAGGGGTTAAACAATAATAAAGGAAACCTGGGACTTCGGTTTCCACCTTATCATGTGATTCTCGCTAACACGGCCGACGGATAGGATAACGATCGGAATTAGGGTCTATTGGTGAGACGTTGCCTCTATGAGTGATACAAGCGTCCCATGGGCCCGATATTCCGGTCGGTGCCCAGGATGATACATCGGACTTCCCAGGTTCGGTCAGTGGGCATTCACATGTCCATTAACACTGACCGACTCCGGGAGCACTAAGCTCTCAACGATAACTCCCGACATCTCATCCTGCCGCTCCTGCGCACAAGGATTCGATGTCTACGCTAAGGGCGTGAGCTATGGCTAGGGAGTCAACCGCCAAGTTTATTCCCCCTTGGCCCAACGGTCAAAGGCGATCTTTTTCCCGCTGATGACAATGAAACACCCCGCTTAACCAATAGATTCCTAATCACTATCGATTTCCTAGTCCTATGAACGCATCAGAGGGAACCCACGAAGGGGTTTCCACCAAAATCCCAGATTTGGGAACTATTCACACATTTTAGGTAAAAAGCGATCTAAATGAAAATCGACCGTTAAAAACATAATCAGGCGATTGAAAAGTAGTAAAAGTAATGCAAATAACACTATATTAAAGTTTGGTAAAGATCAGACAACTTACAAATATCAAATAAATTCCAGCCGTCACAAAATGGAGAGAAAACAGAAAAACAACTCAGCTCCCGTTTCTGAAAACCTAGGGTTTATATATATAGAAAACGACATCACCCGATCGGGTGAAGAATCATCCGATCAGGTGACCTGCTGCGAACTTTAGCAGCGATTTTCAGAAACGTCACCCAGTCAGACGACACGATCGGTTGGAGGAAGCAGCTCCTCGTTTGGATCTTGGTGTCGTCGTGTGAACCGATCGGTTGATAAATCAACCGATCGGTTGAAATTGTCGGCCAAAAGACAGAAACTTTGGACGTTTTTGGCACGGTCTGCAGGCGGTCGGGTGAGCTCTCCGGGCCAGCTCTTTGGGGAAATTGGCTACATGTGAACCGATCGGGTGATAGTCACCCGATCGGTTGGCGTTCAGCTTCAATTTTCCGAGAGGATTGTTGGGCTGAACCGGTCTCCGACCCGGTCGTTTGATGCTCTCGTAGCTTCAGCTGCTGTCCAGGTGGTGCACGCGTGCACCACCCGATCTGTTGACTGTGTCCAACCGATCGGGTGGGGGCTGAAAGATGACGATCTTCGTCGTTTGATCCCCTGGATCACGCGCGACTCCTCCCGTTGCTCTGGGGACTTACGATATCTTCGTTATGTGTCCCATATGCTGGCAAACTCCTGCAAACACACAAAAACATGGAAAAGTGAAAGAAAACAAGAAAACACGAGAAAATGGATACGAGACGGTGGAAAATAGCGGAAAAACACAAAGAAGACGTGCGTGGATATATAAAACATACACAGACGTCAAAATCCCCTAAGCTGAACCCTTCCTCATCCTCGAGGAAGACGAGTGAGAGTGGGAGCTCGGAGGGAGAAAATAGAAAGAAAAAGAGAAAAAGAGAACTTTAATCCTAAATCGCCCGTCAGGGCCACCAAAATAAAAAACGACACACCAAGCAAGCTAACAGCAAATCACCACACTAAACCAAAGAAAACGAGTCCAGACAAGTGCCTTGGGCCCACGCCGTGAAGCGCAAGTGAGTGTGGTCATGTGCTAGCAGTCGGTGTCACTATCTACATCGTGCAATAAGCTCCATATACACAAATCCAAGAAATGACCCAAATATCGATTCGATTTGGAATAAGCGGTGAATATATGGCTCAAGCATGCATGAGAAGAGTATGAGAATAGAAACGTATCATGTGTCAGGGATTCCACAGCTAGGGACTTGGACATCACCACACTATCGCCTAGATAATAGCTAGAAATTCCATATTCCAAGTGTTTTCGAAAGCGATGGGGGTTGAGATGATGTGGAGTAGGACACTCGGTGCAAATTCTCGCCTTCCCTTTATTCTCGTTAGGTAGGAAAATATTCACACACATTTTTTTGGGTCTTGGATATATGTATTTTTTTTATTTTTGGCTATACATATGTATTTATTTTTTTTCTTTTCTCTTTTCTCTTTTTTTGGGTTTTTCTTTTCTCTCTTTTTTAGATTTTTGGATTTTGGCGTATATACACGTGTGTACTCTCCCAAGTGGGAGAACGGTACATGACGAGGGGATTTGCACCAAGTAAAATAAAAAAGAAATCGGATTCTAAACACTTGGGCAAGGGAGATTTTTCGCTAATCAGAGTATAGGCTAAATGGGTTATCCTAGTCCTAACTGTGGAATCCCGACACATGCGAAATGAAGCATACGATATATATATTCATGCATACAGAAGCAGATAAGAGAGGCAAATACCGCATATTCAAATCGAAGTATGATAATCTAGGGGTCATTCCTGGCCAGGTATATAAATCAAAATCACAAAGTAGAAGCACACCAAACGCTAGTCACGACACACGACTCACAAAAAAGCTAAGTGGACCCACGATGCATGAAATGCAAGAGGACTCGGCTTCCTAGGGTTAGTGAATGTGATTATCGAAGCCATGCTAGGTGTGTGTGTGATTCTTGTGGCAATTCATCATAGGGTTCATCTCTAGGAGAAAGAGATAAAAAGGAAAGAAAGAAAAAGAAAAACACGGAGAAAAACGACTCAAAAACGAGGAGAAAGACACAAATGACACACAAAGTGCGACTCCCCCAAGCTGAAACTTGCATTTCCCTTAATGCAATAAAAGTGAATACGGGAGGGCAATGAAAATGGGGGGAATACGCACCGACACAAAAAGACACGAAAAACAAGAAAAACACATACGAAACTGAAAATAGAAATAAAGATAAAGATCACACCACACGACATATAAACAGAAAATATAAATAGAAAATCACACCACACGACAAAAATAAACAAACACACATAGAAAAATGTCACACGACAGCACACAGAAAAATTGACTTCCCCCCAAGCTAGACGTGACAATGCTAGCGAAATGATATGATCGTGAAAATGCAGAGATATGCAAGGGGGAGGTCAGAAACCAAAATGGAATCAAAAGGCAGGAGAGGAGTCATCCTCGTCCTCCTCGGTGGAATATGTGGTAGATGCGATGGAGTGGGCGGGAGAGGTGACTGGGGTGCGGAGAAGTGGAGAAAGTGGTCGGGGTGATGGATCGGTGGGTGTGGAGGTGTGAATGATAGGTGGAGTGGTGGTGGTGATGGTGAGTGAGAGTGAAATGGCGACCAATGTGGTGGTGGATGGTGGGGGTACGGGGGTAGGTGAGGATGGTGGGGGTACGGGGGTAGGTGAGGATGGAGGGGGAATGGGGGTAGGTGAGGATGGTAGGGGAAGTGATCGCGAACGCACCTGCAATTTCTTATGGCGTGTATATGGGGTAATGGAAGGGGTCATGAGCGGAGGTGAAGTGGAGGGAATGGAAACGATGGGAGTAGATGAGGTAGTGGGGATGGAAGTAGTGGTAGGAGGGGATGGTCGCCAAGGGGGTGATGGTGGAGGTGAAGAATGTGATGGGGGAGGTGAAAATCGTCGAAGGGGTGAAGGTGGTGGCGAGGGGTGTTGTGTGGGTAGAGGTGGTCCGTGGACGTGAGTGAGAAGGTGAGGATGGCGGCCACGTTCCTCTCAAGTGTGAGGAAACGCAGGTGAGCGAAGATGGAAGAGGATGGGACCGAGGAGGTGGAAGAAGACATGGCAGCGTGCAACGCAGCTAACTCAGCCTCGAGGTGGAGGCGAGTAGAAGCGGCACGACGGAAGGTGGAGGTGGTGGTTGTGTGGACCGGAGAGGTGGTGACGGTCGTAGTGGGAACAGAGGCAGGGATGAAAGTACTAGGCCCAGCCCCAGGGTCATCACGGTGCACAGGGATGTCCTGCTCGCCTAAGTGGGCGGCAGTGGAAGGTGGTCTGGGTGCGCCCGGGATGAAAGGAAGACGTAACCCCCCAAGAAACTCAGAATCAAGTGGGAAAGTCCAGTCTGCCACAAGCTGGATGGTCATACGAGTGGGGTTGGGCAGAATGGTATAGGGCGATGGGGGGTGTCCGTAATGGAAGGTGAAACGGCCATCGGGGCGTGGCTTAATCATGTGAATATGCCGCAGGACGTCGAGATCTAGACATGCGGGTCCTACGACAGTGGGCAGATCTCAGGGGATGATAATGTTATATCGGGGAGAAGAAGCTATGATCGTGATAAGGCCCCCGCAACAAAACTTGTACTTGCCAGCGTGGCTAATCTCAAGAATCTTGGAAATAAGCCAAGCACCGGCATGGATGGGAACGGTAGGGGCCCTAAAAGAAATCCCGTCATCCCTGTGGACAAAAGAAAAGGTCATGGCCCACAGAATGAAGAGATCAGGGATGGTAACGGTACCTGACTCATCCCTGGGGAAAACATGTATGATATGATTCGGTGGGCCAGACGGAAGATGGTGTTGGATATTGGACTCCCCGGATTTGGTTTTGGATGATGAACAAACATAAATATAATATGAACGAACACTTTGTGAGCGCAGTTATGGAGATCGTCGCCAAATTCACATGAATATCAATAACGACGTCTCAAGACTTCTCAAAGCACGTGATCGTATGCCTAAAGCTTCGTTGAAGCTTATGGACCTAAATAGAAGTCATGAAGATTCGATCGAAGCTATTGAAGACGGTATCGTCAAGTTTATTTAATAGTCTTTAAGCTTCTTTCGTAGAATGTTAAGCCTTGAGTAGGTCTTACGTTTTAATTCTTCATAACGCTCATATCTTAGCTCTAGGATCTTAGTAGAAGTCCATTCAATTCTTCCCGAAGCTTCGCGCTTCGATTAGGGACTTCTTGTGCATGTTAGTTGGTTCAAGAAGAAGAACTGACCGACTAGATGGTGATCTAGTCGGTCAGCCAAGCTTCTTGGACCGACTAGTTTCTGTCAGTTAATTCTTAGCTCTTTACTGTTTACAGTTAGTCGGTCTAAGTTGACTCACCGACCGACTAGTCTGTGAACTAGTCGGTCAGTGATGCTTCTGTGACCGACTAGTTGAGCTTTCCCTGAACATGCACATTTTCACTTGAGCTACTGTTTATCATTAGTCGGTCTGTGCTCATTGATCGACCGACTAGTTGATGAACTAGTCGGTCAACTTTCCTTCTTGGACCGACTAGTTTAGTTTACTGTACATGCCAAATTTTTCACCATACTTACTGTTTATTGTTAGTCGGTCTATGTTCATTTGGTGACCGACTAGTTAGTGAATTAGTCGGTCAACATTTGTTCTTGGACCGACTAAGTCTAATTCTTCTCAGACTTCAGTTTTATCTGTTAGTCGGTCCACGTTGTGTAACCGACCGACTAGTTGTGAAACTAGTCGGTCAGCTACTCTTCTTAGACCGACTAGTTCCTTAGTCTGTACTTTGATCTTTTCTCAGTTTACTCATTAGTCGGTTTACGTTCAGTGACCGACCGACTAGTTGATAAACTAGTCGGTCGGTGATTGTGCTTTGACCGACTAGTTGGGTTCAGAAAAGAGCCGTTGGAGCCCTAATTGAAACGTTTTTCTCTCTCTCTCTCTTCATTCCTATAAATACTTGTTGGGCTGCATTCATTGCTGCCAAGGCTGATATTAATGCAAGTTTAGAGTTCAAGAGAAATCAATCCAAGCTCATTCAAAGCTCATTCCCTCCATTCAATAATCTCTCCTAACTCTTACTTCCAAAGAGAGATTCATTGAGTGTGAAGCCTTCCAAGCCAAGTGCTTGATTCTAGGTCACCAACATCCCCAAAGCTCTCCATCGCTGTTCTACATCTTGGAGCTAGGGTTTGGTGCCACTTCTTCCTCAAAATCATCCTTGCCCTAATTCGTAAGCAATACTCAAGGCATAGGTATTTTGTTCGGTAAGAAGTTTCTTTATTTCAATTCATATTTGATTTGTAAGTTTCACTCTCGGTTGTGAGAGTGTGGTTGTGATCCCGGGTTGTGGGAGTCACAAATTACATTTTGTATGATTTGACTTGTGGAGGTTTTTCACAAGTATTTCATAGTGGAAATCTTGAGTTAGGGTTTCTAACTCAAGTATCCGGAGGGGATCCGGGTGGTTGGGACGTAGGATCACCGGGTACAAGTCGGGGAGACTTGGGTGGATCCGAACCCAGTAACATCTCTTGTTAGCGTTGTTAATTTTGTGTTGTCATTCAATTTTAGCTTCCGCAAATTGATTTGGTAGTTGTTTGCATTTTAATTTGGAATCATACTCCTTATTATTTTAAAGTACTATTCACCCCCCCTCTAGTACTTGTGCAGTAGCTTGTAGGGCATTACATTTGGTATCAGAGCCAGATACACAGCTATGTCTGCCAACGACAACAAGACCGTGCGTCCACCTTCCAACTATGACACCTTCAGGAACCGTGAAGGAGCATCTTCGGTGATGGAGGGACATTCCTCTACGAGGCCTCCATTCTTCAACGGTACCAACTACGGGTACTGGAAATGCCGGATGGAAACCTTCCTCCGGAGTGCGTCTCTATGGAGGACCACAATGAAGGAATACATCGAGCCCAAAGAAGAAGACTTCGAGAAATGGACTACCGCGGAGGTCGCCGCGGAGGTAAGCAATGCCAAGGCAATGAACGCCTTGCAATGTGCATTGGAGCCCGAGGACTTCAATAAGATATGCACATGTAAGAGTGCATATCAAATTTGGAACTCCCTCCTCATTCTTCATGAAGGGACGAGTCGGGTAAGAGACTCTAAACTCGTAGTTGTAAACAAAGATTACGAAATGTTTCATATGCAACAGGGCGAGAAGATGAAGGAGTATTACACTCGCTTCGTCGACATCATAAACGAGTTAGAGGCTCTTGGCAAATCCTACACCCAAAAGGAGAAGTGTTCGAAGCTTATCGAAGGACTTCCTTCTTCTTGGGAAAAGCGTACCTTCGCCATCGAGGAAGGTAATGACATGAACAAGTACACCGTAGTTCAACTAATGGGTACTTTAATGTCATACGAGGTACGCAAGGATAGCAAGCTCAAATTACAGGAAAAGATGAAGTCCTACCTAAAGCAAGACGAGCCAAAGAAGAAGGCCATTGCTTTCAAGGCCGCTCCATCCACATCCACATCAACCGATGATGAAGACTCGGAAAACGAGTTGGACTTGGAGTCCATGGCACTCATGGCCAAGAAGTTCAATCGTTTCTTCCGAAAAGGTAACTTCAAGAACAAAGCTAAATTTGGTTCTACTAACGCCTCTTCCTCTCCTTTATGTTTCAAGTGCAATAAGCCGGGACACATGAAAGCGGAGTGTCCCCTCAATAAGCACAAGGAGAAGTGGAAGGCGCCAAAGTATGACAAGTCCAAGAAGTACACAAAAGGAAACAAGAAGGGACTTGTCGGAGCTACCTTCACCGACTCCGATGATTCTTCAAGCGGAGAGTCGGACGATGAGCACGTGGAGCAAGCGCACATGTGTTTCATGGCAAGAGAGGAGCACGATCAAGGATCCTCCTCTTCCGATGATAGTGATGAAGAAAGCGATGAGGTAACCATGGATGACCTTAGGAATGCTAACTTTCAATTATGGTCAAAATACACTAAATTAGTAAATAGATATACTAAGGTAAAAGATGACTTAGCTAGCATTCAAACATCGCCTAAGACTATCATCACCAACAACGACACCGTTGTTGAAGAGTTAAGAAATGAGATTGATAATCTCAAATCTAAACTCGAACATGTTAGCATTGAGGATACGGAAGAACATAGGATAGAGGATTTGACTTCTCAAAACTCGACTTTGAGTATTGAGAACGAGAATCTTAAATCTCGTGTTTATGTGCTCACATCGCAAATATCCACTTTGGACATTTCTTTGCGTTCTCTCAAAGAGAAATATGAGGACACATTGGGCCGAATCAACAAATTCAACAAGGGTAAGGGCCACTTGGATAATATCCTAAAAGACTTACTTCCGGCCAAACACCACATTGGCTTGGGGTATATGATGGGAAATTCATCCAAGTCGGTCACTACTTTTGTAAGGCCAACTTCCGAAGCCTCAACGAGTGGGAGCAAACACTCTATTGGTAGTTCATCTACCAATGGTGCTTCCACCTCGTCCACACCCTCTTTTGGAAAGAAACCCACTTTGGGTAGACCTCCAAAGAAGGGGCATGCCTACATGTACACCAATACCATGCCACGTAGGAACACACGTCCTACTCCACCGTCTCACACATATGATGATTTTTATGCAACACATTCTCGGGCACGTGCACACAATGTGAGACACCCTCATGCACGTGTTCCCTCACATGCATATGTTCACCCACAACATCATATGAATAATTCTCATCGTGCACCATTCCATCATGTTCCTTATGCATATCCACAACATGCATCACGTAGAAATCAACGTCGAATGCATGCACCCAATAGGATGAGGGCTCCCAAGATTTTCACAATTTGGAGCCCAAAGGACACAAGCATGAACGAAAAACAAATGTATATGAATGCTTATTTTTCGGATGTTGTGCATAGTAGAAATTATGTGGGGAAGTCTAAGTCCAATTGGACTTGGCTTCCAAAGGTCTAATCTTTTGGACCCAATGACCTTGGGTACCATGATATGAAATTCTCTATCTTTAGGTACTCAAGGAAAAGAAAAAGAAAAGGAGCAACAAATTTAAATTAAGCTCCAAGGGAAATTGGATACTCGATAGCGGGTGTTCAAAACACATGACGGGTGACGCTAGTTTGCTCTCCGGAGTGGTTCCCATAGCAAATGGAAACCGCGTCGTATTTGGAGGCAACGAGAGCGGAACCATCATAGGTGTTGGTAAAGTGGGTAACCCTTCTAAACCCCTAATTAGTGATGTTTATCTTGTTAGTGGTTTAAATCACAATCTTATTTCAATAAGCCAACTTTGTGACAAAGGTTACAAAGTTAGCTTTGCGAAAGGATTGTGTCATATTTTAAGAAAAGATAATGATAAATTATTATTTTCCGGAACTCGTCATAAAGACATTTATATTTTGGATCTTCCTAAGTCATATGAACAATGCCTCGTTGCCAACACAAGTGAACAACACTTATGGCATCGACGCTTTGGACATGTGAACTTTGGAACACTTTATAAGCTTTCAAAATTAAATTCCATTAAAGGTTTTCCGAAGCTTGTTTTTGAAAAGAAAAGTTTTTGTGATTGTTGTCAACGTGGCAAGCTTCCTAAATCTTCATTTAAACCTAAAAAAGCATTTCTACTAAACGGCCACTAGAGCTATTACATCTAGACTTATTTGGGCCAACTAGAGTTGCTTCCTTAGGAAATGCAAGGTATGGACTTGTCATTGTAGATGACTATTCAAGATTTACATGGGTATTTTCATTGTGTAATAAAAATGAAGCTTTTGATAACTTCACAATTTTTGTTAAGAAAGTACAAAATCTCTTAGGAACCACCATTGTCACTATTCGTAGTGATCATGGAGGTGAATTTGAGAATGAGTCTTTTGAGACATTTTGTGATGAAGTCGGTATTACACACACCTTCTCTTTCCCTCGTGCACCTCCTCAAAATGGTGTAGTTGAGAGAAAGAATAGGACGCTAGTGGAGTGTGCTCGCACTATGCTTGATGATAGCCAACTTGGCCATCAATTTTGGGCGGAAGCGGTACACACCGCTTGCTATGTGTTTAATAGAATACTTTTGAGGCCCGGCACTAAACAAACTTGTTATGAATTGTTGTTTGGCAGGTTGCCTCAAGTTAAACATTTTCGTGTTTTTGGTTCGAAATGTTTTATTAAGAACACATATGGTAGTTTGGACAAATTCGATCCAAGATCCGATGAGGGGATTTTTGTTGGATATTCTTCGCGTAGCAAAGCCTACCGGATATTCAACAAACGAACCTCAACGATCGAGGAGTCGCTTCATGTATCATTTAATGAAGGATTTGTTCCAACTAGAATTTCAAATGATAATGATTCTATGGATGTTTTATGTGATTCATTTGATAATTCTAAGTCTAATGATTCTATTGATTCTATTGAGACTAACCCAACTAACGAAATTGTTGAGAATGTTCCTAGTGATCAAGGTATTCCCAAACGGCTTCATACCGTTCGTGACCATCCTCATGAGCAAGTCATTGGCAATATCCATGATAGTGTCAAGACGAGATCGCAAGTGAACTACTTCGCTCATTGTGCCTTTGCCTCCTCGATAGAGCCAAAGAATATTAATGAAGCATGCGAAGATAGCGCTTGGATCTTAGCCATGGAGGAGGAGCTCATTCAATTCGAGAGAAATGAAGTATGGGAGCTTGTTCCATTGCCATCGAAGAACCACACCGTCATAGGGACAAAGTGGATCTTCAAGAACAAAACCGACGAAAACCAAGTCGTCGTCCGGAACAAAGCTCGGTTAGTTGCTCAAGGCTATCGACAAGAGGAAGGTATTGATTTCGAAGAATCCTTCGCTCCGGTAGCTAGATTAGAATCAATTAGATTATTATTGTCTTTTGCATGCCATAAGGATTTTAAATTATTTCAAATGGATGTTAAAAGTGCATTTTTAAACGGAGATGTTGTTGAGAAAGTTTACGTTTCTCAACCTCCGGGCTTCATAAATGAAAAACTTCCAAATCATGTTTTTAAACTAAAGAAAGCGCTTTACGGCTTAAGACAAGCTCCTCGAGCTTGGTATGATCGCCTAAAGAATTTTCTTTTGGATTTGAATTTTAAAATGGGAGAAGCCGATTCTACACTTTTTGTTAAGCATGCGAATAATGATATAATTTTAGTTCAAATATATGTTGATGATATTATTTTCGGTGCTACTAACTTTGCTCTTTGCGAAGAGTTTTCTAATGTTATGAAGGAACAATTTGAGATGAGCCACATGGGTGAGCTCAAGTATTTCTTAGGTCTCCAAATTCGCCAAATGGACGATGCAATCTTCATCCACCAAACGAAGTATACGGTGGAGTTGCTAAAGCGATTTGGAATGGAGAGTGCTTCCGGGAAAAAGACTCCAATGAGCACGACAACGCATCTTGATAAAGATACGGGCGGTAAGGATGTAGACATTCGTCTATATCGAGGTATGATAGGTAGTTTGCTTTATCTTACCGCAAGTAGGCCCGATATTATGTTCGCCGTATGCGTATGTGCTCGTTATCAATCTCAACCTAAGGAATCTCACTTAGTAGCGGTAAAGCGTATTTTTCGCTATCTAAGTTACACTTTAGATTTTGGATTACTTTATCCGAAATCTAGCACATATGAGTTAATCTCATATAGTGATGCCGATTATGCGGGATGCAAATCCGACAGGAAAAGTACTAGTGGCACTTGCCATTTTATAGGAAATTCTCTTGTCTCTTGGTTTTCCAAGAAGCAAAATTCCGTATCACTTTCAACCACCGAGGCGGAATATATTGCCGCCGGTGCCGCGTGTGCTCAAGTTCTTTGGATGAGACACACACTTAAAGACTTTGGTATAAATTGTGATACTTGCCCTATCATGGTTGACAACCAAAGTGCAATATGTCTTTCCAAGAACCCGGTACATCATTCCCGTTCGAAACACATAGATGTCCGACACCACTTTTTAGATGATCATGTTGCTAAAAAGGACATCATTTTAGTGTACGTTGAAACCCAAAAGCAAATCGCCGATATTTTCACGAAACCCCTAAAGGAGGACTCCTTTGTGCGGTTGCGTCGAGATTGGGGATTATGGGTGAATCCGAGATATAGGATTCATGTTTCATTCAATAATTTTGCATGCTATTATATTTGGCAATATCTCATTCATGCTAGAATTATTGGATTTTTCGGAATTTATGTGTTATTTTGATTTTTTTCGTTCGATTTGTGCGTAATCGTCAAATTTTGAGTTTTCGATGTTTAATGGGGTAGTTTAGATGTTTATTGAGAGTTTTGAGATATATCGTCCAAGCGTATTAAGGAGAGAAATTGATTATCATTTTTTGGACTCCTTAGTCGGTTCATGTTCAGTGACCGACCGACTAGATTGAGATCTAGTCGGTCAGTCAATGAACTGTGACCGACTAAATCTTGTCAGTAAATCTTGGATTCAGCCACTGTTTGCAACTAGTCGGTTCAAGCTCATTGACCGACCGACTAGATCGTGATCTAGTCGGTCAGTGCTTGAACTGTGACCGACTAGTTGTGCCAGGGACTGTTTGGTAATTTGCGATCTCGACCGACTTAAACTCAGTTTAGTCGGTCTGTTCTCATTCTAATCGGTCAAGTTCTCTTTCTCCTCCAGCTCAAAACCCCAACCCTTCCACTTCCGATCGACTTCCGGCCTTGTTCCGATCATCTCCGCCGTCGCCGGCCGTCGTTCTTCCTCCTAGGGTAACCCTCTCTCCTCCCTCTCCTATCTAGGGTTCATTTTCAGTTTAGGGTTAGGTTTTTTTCTGCCTAGGTTTCTAGATCTCTTCCTCTAGGGTTTCGGATTTCCTAGGGTTGTGCTAGGATTCGTTGATTTGATCTCGTGTCTCGTGTAGTGCCGCGATTATGGCCCGAACACGAATCCCGATCACTCCCTCTAGCCCCTCTCCGATGACCGTTGATCCAATCTCTTCGGATCCCGATCATCCAACCCCTCCAAAGCGTAGAGCCAAGACCACCCTTCCTTCGTCGTCTTCGCCTCCTCTCAAGAAAAAGAGGACGACGACCGCTAAACCTAAAGGTCAACCGAAACCCAAACCCAAGCCTAAGCCTAAGGCCAAAATTCTTGCCTCTGCCTCTTCGTTCCATACTCCTACCGATTCCGATACGGAGTATAACCCCGAGACCGAGACTCATAGGGAACCCACTCCTCCTATTCATCCCGAGTCTAGCACCCACCCTCGTACGTCTACCCGTAAGCCTAAGGGAAAGGGTTCGATGCCGGTGGGCGGTGTCGATATTTCCTTATGTCGCGATGACCCTTTGTGTCTCGTGGCGTATAACCGTATCGAACATTGCCCGCTGCTTCTGGAGCATTTCGTCCAGTTTAGCGACTTTATAGGGTTAGCTGATCTTCTGTCGTCGTCGGGTCTTCTCGATTACCTTCGATATGACCCGAAGGCGAATCCTCACCCCTACCCTAGATTAGTTAAGCTTTTCTATGCGAATAGGATCCGGGGTCAGTACGATCAGACCCACTCTGTTGAGACGACCGTTTTGGGGACTCCTATAGTCCTCACTGCGGAAATCTTAGGAGAGATTTTGGGTATCTCTTCGTCTGGCCTTCTTCCTTCTGATATCTCGGTAGATGATATTTCTTCTCTTGATCAGACCATCCTTTCAGAGATTTTCCATCAGATCCCTCCTGCCATGATTGGCGTGCCATCTAAATCATTCAAGCCAAATGCGTGGGTCCTAAATCTGATTCTGAAGTCATGCTTGCTTCCCAAGTACGGCTCCTCATCTTTACCATCCCAGCCATTTTTGAAGCTTATCTATGCGATCTTCATGGGGAGCTCGATTAATTGGGCTCGAATTATACTCGATAAGATTGACTCTTTCGAGTGTATTCGAAAGTCCAATAAATCGGCTCATATCCCATTTCCTTGCATGTTGACCCTCGTATTTCGTCATTTTCGTGTCACGTTGCCTCGTGACGATGAGCGTCCCCTTGGTCCTCCCCTGAATGCGACGGCTGTCAAGAAATCTCTTGCGGCACTTCGTCACGTTCAGAGGACGAAACCTTCAGCGTCTGTCCCTGCCTCTGCCAGTGCCTCTGCTGCTCCCTCTGCCACCCTGGATGAAGTCCTACGGATACTTCGTCGTCACGAGTCCCGCTTGGCTCGTACCGAGGAGGTAGTCTGTCGTATGGCTCGTCAGATGGGTGTTGAGCTTCCTCCTTCCGTGTCTGAGGATGAGGAGTTTGATGAGATGGCTGAGGAGGACATTGAGGAGCTCTGTCGTGCTTCGACTCGTGCCCCCGAGGGCACTTCTGCTGGTACTGCTGCTGCTGGTGATACCTCTTCCGGTGATGCTGTTGCTGCTACGTCTGCTGGTGCCCCCGAGAGCACACCTGTTGCCACCACTCCTGTGGTGGATACTCCGACTGGTGCTCCCGAGGCCACTACGGTCGCTGCTTCAGTGGTTGCCACTTCTGTCGTCGCTCCTGCTGATGCTTCGGACGTTCTTGCTGATCCAGTCACCTCCTCTGCTCCTGCTGAGCCTGCAGTTGCTTCTGGTCCTCCCGCTGCCTCTTGAGTTGCTTCGAGGCCTCTCCTGATACTCTTTGGATGATATATCTAGTTGTGAGAGATGTTGGGTAGGATAGTGTGTGTGGCTATGTATTTTGGATCATTGTGATGTTTTGTTTTGATATCTGTGCTGATGTATTTTGCATTCAGAGATGATGTATTTCTTTTTGTGATGATGTATGATGTATTTTTTGTGCCCCGATCTGTCGATCATCAGTATGTATATCGGTGATGTACTCTGCTTCATGCATTACATATATATATATCTCAGTTGACATTTCATTATTTTGTGCAATGTATAATTTTTATGTCTCTGATGTTTGATTTCGTCGCTCGACGATATTCACTTGGTTTAATAGAAATTTCTTCTATGAAAACATAGAATTGTTTTCCATGCACTAAATTAACCAAGAAATGTTGATATTGGATAGTATATTCCATAACTCAATCCGTTAAATTGATTTGAGTTTTGATGATTTCGTTTTACGATTTTTCGACGTTGGTATCTTTGACACGCCTTGATTCTATTCGTATTTTTCTCTTTGGTGTCACTTGAGCCTTCGTCGTATTCTACGACTCCCGTGCTTTTTAATTTGAGGCCATTGTTGTTGTCGTTGTTATCCTCCCGCTCTTTTTGCTTATGCCAAAGGGGGAGAGATATAATAATAACGATGTGCCAAATGAAAATTTAAAGCATTTCTCCAAGAATCTAACTTGATGTGTTAGATTCAGGGGGAGTTAAGATATATAAATGGATTTTCAAATCCGATATTTCAATAACCTTCATTTGGTATTTCAATAATTCAACAATCGATTCTCATTTAATATACTTCACTCGTCTGCTTGATGCGTATCATTTTTGTTTAAATTGGAATTAACGTGTCATCAATGCAGGGGGAGTAAGTAAATTTCATTTGAATTATTATTTTTGATTATTATTTATGTTAGTTTGTCATCACCAAAAAGGGGGAGAATGTTGGATATTGGACTCCCCGGATTTGGTTTTGGATGATGAACAAACATAAATATAATATGAACGAACACTTTGTGAGCGCAGTTATGGAGATCGTCGCCAAATTCACATGAATATCAATAACGACGTCTCAAGACTTCTCAAAGCACGTGATCGTATGCCTAAAGCTTCGTTGAAGCTTATGGACCTAAATAGAAGTCATGAAGATTCGATCGAAGCTATTGAAGACGATATCGTCAAGTTTATTTAATAGTCTTTAAGCTTCTTTCGTAGAATGTTAAGCCTTGAGTAGGTCTTACGTTTTAATTCTTCATAACGCTCATATCTTAGCTCTAGGATCTTAGTAGAAGTCCATTCAATTCTTCCCGAAGCTTCGCGCTTCGATTAGGGACTTCTTGTGCATGTTAGTTGGTTCAAGAAGAAGAACTGACCGACTAGATGGTGATCTAGTCGGTCAGCCAAGCTTCTTGGACCGACTAGTTTCTGTCAGTTAATTCTTAGCTCTTTACTGTTTACAGTTAGTCGGTCTAAGTTGACTCACCGACCGACTAGTCTGTGAACTAGTCGGTCAGTGATGCTTCTGTGACCGACTAGTTGAGCTTTCCCTGAACATGCACATTTTCACTTGAGCTACTGTTTATCATTAGTCGGTCTGTGCTCATTGATCGACCGACTAGTTGATGAACTAGTCGGTCAACTTTCCTTCTTGGACCGACTAGTTTAGTTTACTGTACATGCCAAATTTTTCACCATACTTACTGTTTATTGTTAGTCGGTCTATGTTCATTTGGTGACCGACTAGTTAGTGAATTAGTCGGTCAACATTTGTTCTTGGACCGACTAAATCTAATTCTTCTCAGACATCAGTTTTATCTGTTAGTCGGTCCACGTTGTGTAACCGACCGACTAGTTGTGAAACTAGTCGGTCAGCTACTCTTCTTAGACCGACTAGTTCCTTAGTCTGTACTTTGATCTTTTCTCAGTTTACTCATTAGTCGGTTTACGTTCAGTGACCGACCGACTAGTTGATAAACTAGTCGGTCGGTGATTGTGCTTTGACCGACTAGTTGGGTTCAGAAAAGAGCCGTTGGAGCCCTAATTGAAACGTTTTTCTCTCTCTCTCTCTCTTCATTCCTATAAATACTTGTTGGGCTGCATTCATTGCTGCCAAGGCTGATATTAATGCAAGTTTAGAGTTCAAGAGAAATCAATCCAAGCTCATTCAAAGCTCATTCCCTCCATTCAATAATCTCTCCTAACTCTTACTTCCAAAGAGAGATTCATTGAGTGTGAAGCCTTCCAAGCCAAGTGCTTGATTCTAGGTCACCAACATCCCCAAAGCTCTCCATCGCTGTTCTACATCTTGGAGCTAGGGTTTGGTGCCACTTCTTCCTCAAAATCATCCTTGCCCTAATTCGTAAGCAATACTCAAGGCATAGGTATTTTGTTCGGTAAGAAGTTTCTTTATTTCAATTCATATTTGATTTGTAAGTTTCACTCTCGGTTGTGAGAGTGTGGTTGTGATCCCGGGTTGTGGGAGTCACAAATTACATTTTGTATGATTTGACTTGTGGAGGTTTTTCACAAGTATTTCATAGTGGAAATCTTGAGTTAGGGTTTCTAACTCAAGTATCCGGAGGGGATCCGGGTGGTTGGGACGTAGGATCACCGGGTACAAGTCGGGGAGACTTGGGTGGATCCGAACCCAGTAACATCTCTTGTTAGCGTTGTTAATTTTGTGTTGTCATTCAATT
The DNA here is from genome assembly GCA_030789695.1 of Scilla litardierei. Classification (NCBI taxonomy): domain Eukaryota; kingdom Viridiplantae; phylum Streptophyta; class Magnoliopsida; order Asparagales; family Asparagaceae; genus Scilla; species Scilla litardierei. The sequence continues at coordinate 124,850 of JAULAV010004408.1, forward strand.
TTAGCTTCCGTAAATTGATTTGGTAGTTGTTTGCATTTTAATTTGGAATCATACTCCTTATTATTTTAAAGTACTATTCACCCCCCCTCTAGTACTTGTGCAGTAGCTTGTAGGGCATTACAGTTGGGGTGAATGATGGAGGAGGCTTTGGCCTTACCTCGGGGATAGTGAGAGTGTAGGGTGAGGCGGAACCAAAACTGATCGACGTCAAATTTGGGGGGATACCCGTAGGGACGGATAGCGTCGTCCCCAAGGATGGGGAAATCAAAGATGTCGTTGATGGTATCCAGGTGGGTGCGAATGGTTCTGTTGTGGACCCGAAATTTGACGACCGACCCCGACTCACAGACAAGTGTGGATAAAAATTCGAGGGTGAGGGAGGGGTAGGACACCGCGGAGGCGTTTAGGAAAGCTAACCAACCTAAATTTGCGAAGAGAGTCTCGACCTCAGTGAATACACCGAGATCGATAAGCGTTTGGGTGTGGGCAAATTTGGTCGATAGATGCCCCCGCGCATCAAGTCTGTGATAGAAATCCTTATGCTCCTGGTTCCTAAAGAAGTAGCCACGCGGGCCCATTAGTGGGTCCTCAACTGGGACGATAGGTTGGGGTTGGGGTTGGGGTTGGGGTTGTACAGGCTGTGCAGGAGGAGGGCGTGAGTGTGGTGGGCGTGTGGTCTTGCATCTCTTGCGAGACGACCCCTCCTCTCGCATGATACCCTTGCCCTTATCTTGATCCCGGGCCATGTGGGTGTGTGTGCGTGAGTGAATGCGAAAATGTGATGAATGCACACACACAAGCAATCGAGCAAATTGAAATTCTAGGGCAAAATGTAAAATTAAGCTAAGGAGCGAAGTTATCCAGTAGAGTCGAAGATCCTTGCTCGTAGATGTCTCAACGCGGCACAACGGGATGAAGTGTGAAGCCGCGGTGCTTCTTTTCAGCAAATTTCGAAAATGGGGGGTTGCGAAATTAGGGTTTTGTGTGGTTAAAAAGAAGATGGAGGGAGAGAAATCGATGAAGGGAAGGAGATTGAGAGTGGGGGGAAGGATCTAAGGGGGTTTGTGGTCGGTTTATGGGAGGTCGAGGTCGGTTGGGGCTTGGAGAAGGCGAAACGGCGAGGGAAATTCGAAGTCGGGCGAGAGAGGTGAACGGGTGAGGGCGCTGGGTTTATATAGGGTTTAAGTCGAACCGATTGGGTGAGTTATCACCCGATCGATTGACTATTAGGTCGAAATTTTTGCTGAAAAGATGCTACAGGCGAACCGATCGGGTGATAACTCACCCGATCGGTTGGCCGCTTCACAGATTTTTTTTCCGAAAGTTCAGTGCATCTCACCCGGTCATTCACACGACCACGCTTCGTATCAACCGATCGGTTGATCAGTTCCCAAAATTTTCCGAGACTTTGGCCCAGCTCACACGGTCTGCAACCCGGTCTCACATTGCTTCACCCGACCGGTTCGTTGGAGCATAGATACGGCCATTGTCTGATACGTCTCACCTGATCGGTTGAGTAATCACCCGATCGGGTGAGGCCTTGTTTCCTGCAAAAATTCACAAATGGCCTAAGTTTCTCGACGGATGTTCCCGCGGCTGGATTTAATTATTAAAATAGAAAAAATAAAGCTAAAAATAATCCTTAAAACGAAGATAAAAGTTTAGAGCATGGGTTGCCTCCCATGAAGCGCTTTTGTTTAACGTCGTTTGCTCGACGCCCGTAGATGATATTTAAGGTGGACGGGGGTGATGCCCTAAAGTTGGCATCGCTTCAGATTCAGAGTTGGCGGCCTTCAATGTCGTCAGTGGTGACAAGAAAACTTGCTCGACGACCCTCCCTCCGTTGATGGAATCTGGAGGCTTCTCCCTTATATTGGCATCTATCGCCACTCTTTTCAGGATTCGGATCTCGTCTCCGATGAGCCCCATGGGCTCTTTCCCTTTCCTCCTCGTCGAAGGAGCCTTTTGAAATCCGGGAGGGACCGTATGTGCAACATCCGCTTTTCCAGCAACATCATCTTTCTTCAGGCCGTCATATTCTTCTAAGTCCCCCAAGCTGTCCGGGGGATTCCTCGAAAGTATTTCCCAGGCGCCTGCTTCCACAATTCTCTCTTCTTCTATGACCATCATATTGCATCTTGGATCATCCGGGAGATTGGGGTGCTTCATTGATAACCCCAAGTCAAACTCAAATTTTTCGTTGCCGACGTTAAGGGAAAGCTTCCAATTCTTCACATCTATTAAAACGCCAGCAGTGGCCATGAAAGGCCGTCCAAGGATGATGGGGGTGTGCGCATCTTCAGGCATGTCCATGACGACGAAGTCCACTGGCACATGCACCCCACTTATGTTGACAGCAGGTCATCTACAACCCCCACCGGATATTTGACCGAACGGTCTGCAAGCTGTAGGGTCATATCGGTGGGCTCCAAGTCGCACATCCCTATCCTCTTATACAGCGACAGGGGCATTAATCTGACGCTCGCTCCAAGATCGACGAGCGCACGATGGATCTTTACCTCCCTGATCGCACAAGGGATAGAGAAGATCCCCTGGTCTTTAAGCTTAGGCAGATTTACTCTTTGAATGAGAGCGATGCATTCCGCCGTTAATACGACCTGCTCCTTTCTGGACCCTCTTGTCACCAAATCCTTTAAAAATTTTGCGTATGAGGGAATCGTCTCAATAGCTTCGAGGAAGGGGATTTGCAAGCTTAGATCCTTGACCATGGCAAAGAATTTGCCATACTTCTCGTCTATCTTGGCTTGGGCTAGCTGTTGTGGAAAAGGCACAACAGGCTTGAATACTTTGAGGATCTCTTCCTCGTCTTTCTTTTTCTCCTCTTCAGGGACTCCCTCCGGAGTCGTTGGCTTTGGCGACGAAGCACCGTCGTCATTCAATTTTTCAATTGGTCGCTCTACGACCAACGGTGCTTCCGGTTCCTTAGGGGCACTCTTGTGGGGATTTGTGTTCCGCTTCTCAAAACGATAGAAGACACATTCGCATGCTCGTGTGTGTGTGCCATAGTCTGGTTTGTTCCCCTCGGGTTCACTTTCGGTTGTGGCGGCAATAGATTTTGCGACCTTAGAAGGTTCGCCACTTGTAACCCCAGCTGGGTTACTTGGTCAGTGAGAGCCCGCTGATCCATCTACAGCTTCAAATTGATCTTCTCCTGGTTGGTAATGTATTGAGTCAAGAGGGACTCAACCGGAGAAATGGCCCTCTGCTGGCCATACTGCTGCTGCTGAATGGGCTGCTGGTTCCTTAGGGGGTACTGCTGATACTGTTGTGGAGGCTGCTGCTGTTGAAATTGCTGATGCGGTTGAAACTACTATTGCTGAGGCCTAGCCGGTTGATATATCTGTTGTTGCTGCTGTTGAGGCAGCGGCTACTGATACGGTGCTCGGTAGTTAAGGTTGGGGTGGTTCTGGTTATTTGGAGAGTATGCCGGGTTGGAGCTAGTTCGTGGAGGGTACGGCGCGTTCCCAGTAGGATTGTAGAATAGTGCGCTCTCTTGGTCCAACTGAGGTGATATGTCACCACCCTCGAAGTCCCCCATGACTTCTGTTTCCACCGCCGCAATATGTTGTGTACCGGCACCACCGGCTCCTACCATTAGCACGGAGATCTGGGTCGACAGCAAGTCAAACTTGCTGGATATTTTATCGACGTCCTCGACCCTGTGGATACCCCCAGATCTAGGTGTGGCTCTCTCGTCACACCACCGCTCATTGTTCGATGCCATGTTTTCTAAAATGTTCCCGGCATCTTCTTCACTTCTAGACATGAAGGACCCCCCGGCCGTCGCGTCCATCGAAGATTTTAAATCATCCCTCAGTCCATTATAGAACAGATTAATTATCTGCCACTTCGGAAGCTCGTGATGAGGGCATCTCCGCTGCATTTCTTTGTATCACGTCCAAGCATTATGTAGGGACTCGTGGCTGGCCTGGGAGAAGGAGGAGATCTCACTCCTCAGCTTCATGGTCTTCCCCGGAGGAAAGAACTTCGTCAAGAACGCATTCGAAAGCTTCTCCCAAGTGTTGAAAGTGTTCTGGTCCTTTCCCCTTAGCCATTGCTTGGCCTTATCCCGCAGAGAGAAGGGAAATAACTTCAGATGGATTGCTTCAGCCGTGACACCATTTATTCGAAAGGTGTCACATTTCTCGAGGAATGAGTCCAGATGTTTGATGGGGCTCTCCATGGGCGCCCCATAGAATTGATCCTGCTGGATCCACGTCACCAAAGACGGCTTAAGCTCGAAGCTTTGCGCCGTAATAGCAGGAGGTCGGATGGCGGAGGTGGACTCGATGGATGGCATCGAGTATTCCAGCATGGAATTGTGAGGTGGGGTGTTCTCCCCCATGGCTTCAGACTCTTCTCTTCTTCTCTTCTCTGCGGCAAGACGCCTCAAGGTGGCGTTTATCTCCGGATCAACAGGAATCAAGTCGTCGAGACTCCTTGAACTCCTGCGCATGAAAAGCAACAAACACACGTGAAGCAAAAGTGGGATAGAAACAGATAAAATAGAAAATAAAAATAAGAAAATAAAAATGAAAAATGAAAAAGAAGAATGCGAAAATTATCGCGAGGTAGGGATATGAGCTAGACTCAAGGGTTCATGAGATCCTAAAATAACAAGCACGTTGCCTCCCCGGCAACGGCGCCATAAAGCTTGACGTCCCCTCGTTGTGTGCGTGCAATGTGTGCAATAATAAGTGATTGGTGGCGTGAAATTTAATCGCAAGCGCACGGTGTTGTAGTGTGGCTTGGGGGTCGAACACAGGGAGGCATGGTGGTGCTTGTGTCAGAAAGGACCGGATTCACCTTAGGGGTGAGCTAGCCTGAATCGAATGATGGTTTGTCACGAATCGTAGGTAAGGGGTTAAACAATAATAAAGGAAACCTGGGACTTCGGGTTTCCACCCTATCATGTGATTCTCGCTAACACGACCGACGGATAGGATAACGATCAGAATTAGGGTTTATTGATGAGACGTTGCCTCTATGAGTGATACAAGCGTCCCATGGGCCTGATATTCCGGTCGGTGCCCAGGATGATACACCGGACTTCCCGGGTTCGGTCAGTGGGCATTCCCATGTCCATTAACACTAACCGACTCCAGGAGCACTGAGCTCGCAAAGATAACTCCCGACATCTCATCCTGCCGCTCCCGCGCACAAGGATTCGATGCCTACACTAAGAGCGTGAGCTATGGCTAGGGAGTCAACCGCCAAGTTTATTCCCCCTTGGCCCAACGGTCAAAGGAGGTCTTTTTCCCGCCGATGACAATGAAACACCCCGTGTAACCAATAGATTCCTAATCCCTATCGATTTCCTAGTCCTATGAACGCATCAGGGGGAACCCACGAAGGGGTTTCCACCAAAATCCCAGATTTAGGAACTACTCAAACATTTTACGTAAAAAGCGATCTAAATGAAAATCGACCGTTAAAAACATAATCAGGCGATTGAAAAGTAGTAAAAGCAATGCAAATAACACTATATTAAAGTTTGGTAAAGATCAGACAACTTACAAATATCAAATAAATTCCAGCCGTCACAAAATGGAGAGAAAACAGAAAATACAACTCAGCTCCCGTTTCTGAAAACCTAGGGTTTATATATATTTAAAACGAAATCACCCGATCGGTGAAGAATCACCCGATCGAGTGACCTGCTGCGAACTTTGGCAACGATTTTCAGAAACGTCACCCAGTCAGATGACACGATCGGTTGGAGGAAGCATCTCGTCGTTTGGATCTTGGTGTCGTCGGGTGAACCGATCGGTTGGAATTGTCGCCCAAAAAGACAGAAACTTCGGACGTTTTGGCACGGTCTACAGGCGGTCGGATGAGCTCTCCGGGCCATCTCTTTGGGGAAATTGGCTACAGGTGAACCGATCGGGTGATATTCACCCGATCGGTTGGAGTTCAGCTTCAATTTCCCGAGAGAATTGTTGGGCTGAACCGGTCTGCGACCCGGTCAGTTGATGCTCTCGTAGCTTCAGCTGCTATCCGGGTGGTGCACGCGTGCACCACCCGATCGGTTGACTGTGTCCAACCGATCGGGTGGGGACTGAAAGATTGCTATCTTCGTCGTTTGACCCCCTGGATCACGCGTGACTCCTCCCGTTGCTCCGGGGACTTACGATATCTTCGTTATGTGTCCCCTATACTGGCAAACTCCTGCAAACACATAAAAACACAGAAAAGTGATAGAAAATGAGAAAACATGAGAAAATGGATACGAGACGGCGGAAAATAGCGGAAAAACACAAAGAAGACGTGCGTGGATATATAAAACATACACACACGTCAGCTACGGGGTTCCGTAGCCGCCAAGTTTACAATACGTTATCAGCACGCTCGAGGCTGAGCCGACCTCTGCTGACAGACGAACACGATGCGAACGGGCTTCCTTCACCGAACGTCGCTAGATCCGGCGGGTAGGATCTAGAGGTAATTCTTTTCCCTAGATCTAAATTCGTATATGCATATGTTTAGATCCAAATACTTGGATCGATACCTTGATTAGTATAGATCTAATTTTTCTACCTAGATCTGCATGCTAATCAATTGTTTAATGAAAAATCGTCATTTTTATTGTTAAAAATCAACTTTTTACGATTAAAAACGCCGTTTTGAAGATAAAAAATAGATTTTTTTCCGTAAAAATCGGATTTTTATCATCTTCTTCCACAAAAACCATTAAACCCTAGGGGGATTCTCCATCGCCACGCGGCCGGAAGCCGCCATGCCAAACCCCCCGACTAACGCCGTCGTCGCCGCCTGAAGCGGGGCTATCCCCCAGTCGCTCGAAGGGGCGGGCAGACCCGCCGCCCGCGACGGCGTGATAACCCTGCCGCCCGAAGCGGCGGTTACCCACGCCGCTCGTGACGGCGGGCAGATCTGTCGCCTGCAGCGGCGGTTACCCTCGCCGCTCGAAGCGGTGGGCAGATCCGCCGCCCGCAGCGGCGGTTCCCGCTCCCTACTGCTCGTGGCAGCGGGCAGATCCGCTGCCCGCAGCTTACGACGGCGGGCAGATCCGCCGCCCACAGCGGCGGTTATCGCCCCCTGCTGCTCATGGCGGTAGGCAGATCCACCGAAGCGGTGGGCGAAACCGTTGATCGTGACGACGGGCAACACCCGCCGCCTGCAGCGGCGGTCCCCCCGTCGCCAGCAGCGGCGGATGGGTCCCGTCGCCTGCAGCGGCAGCCACCCCCGTTCCCGTGCGTGTTCGAAACCCTTGCGCCGGACGCGGCCCCACACGCGCCCAAAACCCTAATCGGGTGCACGGGATCGCACTGCAGATCGAACCTAAAAACCCTAACTAGGGTTTGACCAATTTCATTTCCGAAATATTTTTCAAATTTTATTACGATTTCTTTTTGGTTAAAAATCTGGATAAATTACATGTTTTTAATTCATCGCATTTTTCGTTGGATTATCTGATTATCATACGTTTAATAATTAGAAAGATCCTGCGACCGCTCTGCTGTTAGTCAACTAACCTAACGGTGTATGACGTTGCCTAGTGGTCCAATAATTATAAAACGAAAATATTTTCATTTTCACTATAAAAATGCCTGTGAGGAACATCTTATTTAGAATGCTAAAATCTATATGATATATTAAATGCATGTAGCAAAACTATATGTCTGCGATGAGATTATTTAATGCCTGCAGCATATAAATAGCATGTGTATACATCATACTTGTTTCAATTCAGGTTAATTGCGCATAACTTTTTAGTTTACAAGATTTATATTATATGTATGATGGGCTCATGATATGACGATATTTTATGACAACAAACCAATCATGATTTCAAAAGTTTAACATCATACCACTTTGACAAAATGAACCTGAAGTTCAAAATCAAAGCAAAAGTCAACACCCTTTCACCCTAATAAAAATTAACAAAGACGATGGATTATGCGAAAACCATTTATGCGATTTCTTTTAGAGATACACATTTTGCGATAAAATAGATCTCTCAGACCTATGGTTTGTAAAAACCAATACTGACACCAGCAGTTGTCATAACACCGCTAAACTCTTTTAGAGTAATCTCACTCTAAAAGGTATGATTCTTGAATCTAGCCTTATTTTTTTAAGCGTACACCCGAAGTCGTGGCTTAATAGATAAGTGAGAAATTATAAATTTCGTACCCACGTAATTGTTTCCCCTAGATCATGATTCTATATCCACACAATACTTGAATGACTCAATAAAAATGGCCTGAAGACCATACTTGAGTTTTCAAATAGACTTTTAAAATCTCTCAGAAACTGGAAAAGTGGAAATATAGAAACTAACTCATTTCCCTTGTATATGTCTACTTCGTAAGACCAATATTCATTCTTCCTTATAAACGACAATAAGGAAGACTGAAAACAGGGGAAGTCTTGAATAAAAATGAGAAAGGGAAGATATGATATACCTCGACATGGAGTATGCAATGGCAACCCAATATCAGACCAGAAGTTCTGACAAGACCCATAATGCTTTTTGCAATATGAATGGGCATTAACCTATGTCATATAAAAATATATACATATCTAGTCTAAACGATAAATGTCAAATTAACCGTATGTATATTTAGTAACTCTCCGATGATAAATAAACTTTGAAAACAAATTTGATCTATTGTCATAACATAAGTCTAAAATGAGCACAATTGTAGACGTATGTTTTCTAGAGACACATCATACTATGAAACTTGTTGCTATAACATAATTATCACTAGTATTCTCTTGCAGTATATATGTGCTTTTACGCATTTTATTTTACTGTGAATGATTTGTTATCCTGAATACTCCTAAAATGAGGATGCCATTGGCTCTCTTCACTTCCTCAAACGAAATTAAGATGATATACTATCATCATTAGAAGAATGAGACCTTTAGGCCTCTTGAGAGTATTTGAGGGATAAAAGTGGACTCACACACTCCCTACATATGGCTGATGATGTACCTTAGAGTACTCATCCATATATCCTCTTAAAATGGTCATAATCAAAACCTTGTTATCCAACCGCATTCCAGATTATTATTAATCACAACAGACATATTACCTTACTGGGATATTGGTTGGGATTTTACTTACCCTCATACCACCCTCAAAAATGCCGCAGTGGAATTTATTCATCGGGATTAACCACCCTGGATGAATATATTCCGAGATCCCCAAACGGGGGAGGCATTACTGCACATCTTATAGATCGTGTCTTGACGGGTTCATATCCCCAGTTCTATGCTCCACTTCGTTGAAGTTGAGCTTATTGCAGATTTTTTGTGTGGATAACACTGGGAAATCAATTATATTTAACAACTGGAAGAAAATTGAACACATGAAGTTTTGTGTTCATACCCAGAAATGGGTTATATGATTTAAACGGGTTACTTATCCATTAAAAATCCAGTTGTAGGTGATCATGGGGGAACATGCAATTACAATACAAACCATCAAAACGCCTCCTTAGAACCTATTTATATGAGCCTGATCACCTCATATAAATAGTTTCCGAGAACCCCTAACGGGGGAAGCGTTTAGAGCACATCTTATCGATGTAGCAATGATGTGTATACAACCCCATATCACCACTATGGACCATCAGAACACAACTATTTATCGGAAGTAATTACCCCAGACAAATAGATTCTGAGCACTCTGAACAGGGGAATCATTTAAAATCACTTCTCCTAAGACGTGCATTGATGTGCCCTCTTTTAAAGACTTGATGTGATCCTGAAGATCCTTCATAACATTAATTTCCCAGTAATAGGTTTAACAAAAATACTATAATCATCCATGAGCCTGAGGCTCACTTTGACTATTTAAAACATTAATACCTATGATCTGATTATCATGAATTGTGATGAGATCCTGAAGATCTACACTCATGAAACTGTTAAACAGTTATCAGACATAGCTATTGACAATATAAATATTGTCAAATTCACACATCCCTGCTACTAAAAATCCAGGTAGGATTGACATACCAAATATAATGGATGCAATCCACCAGTAGTAGAAGTGGATATCCTCAATGGATGAGAGGACATACCACGAGGCTCCAAAGCGAGAAATAACTCCTGGAGACCCTAAAACATTACCACCACAGGAAAGTGAGCTCATCTCAATAACCTCTCCCCTTCCAGAACCTCCAGAAGTGATGAATCTGGAATAAATTGAATAATGTACGTACATGGAGAGGTATTTGGATAAAACACCTTGTCGACAATTACTAACATTTTATTTTGCAACTGGATATCGTTCCCAATCTCCGTTTCCTGAAGCAAACACAGAAATTTGGCCAAATTATATGGAACAAGGCAATAATTAGTTGAGCTGGACTCACTTATGAAATGTGAAGTATTTGGACCTGAAGTCCTGATATCAAAAGATATCAAACCTGTGGGTTACCGAGTATTGTATAAATAAATAAAATCGTATGCTATAAGCAAAACGCTATAGTATTAGAGGTTTATTTCACAGAAACCAGGAAGTAACCAAGTAAGATGAGCTTAAATCACTTACAAAATCATTTAAACTGATGCATCAGGCTCCCTGGTCATAGTTGCGAAAACCATACGATTGGCAAAGAAAATTTTAGGCTATGTTGCTATGGATGATGTGACAACATACCCTTACAGATTACCATCCTGAAGATGAAACTATCATCCTGAAGATGAATAATCATCCTGAAGATGAAACCATCATCCTGAAGATGCATAATCATCCTGAAGATGAATTATCATCCTGAAGATGAAACCATCATCCTGAAGATGAAACTATCATCCCGAAGATGAAACCATCATCTAGAAGATGAATAATCATCCAGCAGATGAATTATCATCCAAAAGATGAAATTATCATCCAGTTGATGAAGGAACATAGATAATCGCAATCCACTAATACACCTACTGGCTGTATGGATGCACATTAAGACCCCCTCCGTTCGCTGGAAGAGGGGAAGGATATCCTAGGTCCTGAAGTGCCTTACTCAAGTGTCTTTTGTACACTCCTTTATCTGTTAACTGCACGCGCCTTTAGAAAACATTGGAAGTAAATCCTTTAACCAGATACAGTATAGCGCCTGCAGCACACCACTGGACCAAAGATATGTAGCTTCTGCGCTACCTCCAAGGGTCAAGGATCATCCAACATGTTAAATGTATTTGTAGATACAGGTTACAGATCATCGCAATGAATACAACGAAGGAACGACCAACTCCTAGAGACCAGCAAAGCATGCTTCCAAGGCAACATCAATCCCACCATCCCGAGAGGCTCATCAATCCAAGAAGCAAATCATAAGTACGCACACCAGGTCCTGTAGTACCTCGCAGACATAGTGACGATTGGGTCAGAGACGTGGTGCTACCTACCGAGTCTGCAGACCACTCCTCTTCAGAAGAGCTCCCTCAGATTTAGTAGCTGCCATAGATGAGAGATACTTGTATAGATGAGCGATGCCTTGTACTTTGTACTTATTATCGGAACACTGTAAGGGATTGATGTATAGTTGCCTAGGAGATCTGCGAGCCTGCAGCTTGTACAGATCAGGGGGAGTCAAATGTAGTGTTGTACTCTTTTCCCTTGGCTATTGGTTTTTCCAACTGGGTTTTCCATAGCTAAAGGTTTTAACGAGGCAACCTCATTGACTCTGGATCTAGAAGTATCCACCCCTAAATACTCCCACTAATCAGGGGAAGTTATGGAAAACTGTACTCTTTTTCCTTGGCTATTGGTTTTTCCCACTGGGTTTTCCATAGCTAAAGGTTTTAACGAGGCAGTTATCCCTAATTTAGGACCCAGAAGTATCCACCTCTGACGATATCCATCGATCAGGAGAAGTTACATAGACTTGTACTCTTTTCCCTTAGCCACTGGTTTTCCCACTGGGTTTACTATGGCAAAGGTTTTGACGATGCAAGAACTTTTAACTTAGGATCCAGAAGTATACATGCCCATATAGTCAGATAAGCTCTATGAACCCTGAAGCGCTCATATATGGCTTACAACAATGGATGGATAAGGAAAAGTGTTATAAACGGGCTTTTAGAGGCCCATCTGTGTATTGGGTATCCACCCATTATGTAACCCTATTACTATAAATACAGGGCTACGGGGTTCCGTATCCGCCAAGTTTACAACAAATTTTAATTTTTCATAATTTTCTAATTTTTTCAAATTTTTTAGGAATTACTTGGAATTCTTAATTCAATTTCTAAATAAACATGTTAAACCGTAACCCATACGAAGGGCCAAGCCCATTAAATCCCTCATCCGCTAGTCTTGGTGTAACACTCCCCCATTACGGCACTAATCCCAATTACACACCCAATAACCCATTAATTTCCCAGTAACTAACTACTTAAAAGGCTTGTTAATTAAATTAATAAATATTAGAACTTAATGCATAATAATAATCACATTATTTTACAAAAAGACAATAATATCAATTGTCACACCTTGCCGAGCCTGCCCTTCGGTCTCCGATACTGATTTACATCACTGCAGCTCCGATAACGAATGCATAATAACAGTCCAAATTAATAAATATTAAAACACTAGAGAATTTGGCCATCGATCTGTCTGTTGTAAAATATTCTTTGCTTCCAAAACCGTTGAATTTGCAACGGTTAGATCGAGTATCAAATAACATTAGATTCAATTGATTTTTTGTGTGGTGATCATCCATTATGTGTTAAACAAAACATTAAAAAATTTCAAATTTTGTTTGTTTTGTAAAAAAGGTTGAAAGCATATATAACTTATATGTGCTGACAGCACATATACATATTTCTGATAGCATGCTCATTCTAGTGGAACACACAAACATATGAACATGTAGGTGCTAATTTTTCGTTATATATAGTTCGTAGGTCATACATGTATATAGTTTCTCCTAAAAAGAAAGATAATGAAGGATTGTTTATAGGGTAGATTGATCATAGCTTGAGAAATTATAAAGAAAAGTATTGACTGGATTGTTAGTAGTTACATTGAATCACAACTTAAGAGTGGATGATTAATTTTCATATAAGGTTGTTAAAATTTGGTGATTCAAGTCTCTCATCTCACACTCCCAGGTCACTCGGTCGAGCTGTTTAAGTTGCTTGGCCGAGCTAGTGGCACATGTGTAAGGCCACACAGCACTGAACTTCACTCGACCGAGCACTCTACCACTCGACCAAGCAATGTCTGCTCGGTCGAGCGGTTTGAGCGCTCGACTGAGCTTTATAACAGGCAGTTTGAGCTCTGCAGAGCAAAGTGCCGAGGCAGATGCTCGACCGAGTGAAGCAGATGCTCGACCGAACGCACCGTTCATCCACCCAAAAGTTGCTGCAGCGAAGCAACCGCTCGACCAAGCAATGAACTCACTCGACCGAGCGGTACATGGCCCAGATTTTTTAGTCAATGGTTCTGATGGGTTTCCAAGCTTGTTTTTGTTGCCGTATTTAATCTGATGGTTGATTGGATTAGGGTTAAGGCTGCTTTCGGATCTGGAGTAAGAGAGGAGCTTGAGCCGTCGCCATTGAAGATTCTTGTCGAGAGATTAGGGCTAGGAGTGTTGTGATTGGAGTTGAGTGATTCTCTCCGTGTCTCCTTGTTTTCTTCTTCCCTGAGTGAGTTTGTGAGGCTTGTGCATCTAGCCAAGTTATTACTCACGTGAGTGGAAGCAAGATTGTAGTCCCTTTGAAGATCTATCTGATTGTGGAATCATCTTGGAAGTTGCTGGATGTAGGTTGTGCGCAACCGAAACAGTGTATACCTTTGTCTCTGTGATTTGATTTATTTGTTTCTATTTTGTTTGCTGCTTTACTTTACAAGATCGTAGGGATTTTGTTGGGTTATTTGGGTATCTGATTTTTGCTAGTCCTAGACTCCTGATCAGCTTTTAGGATTGGTTATTTCCGCGGGGATCTCAATTGGTGATTTATTCCCAAAAGGTGGTATCCAAGCTTGTGTTCGTATGTCAAGGAAATTAGTGGCCAAGATGGTGCCTTTAGCAACTTTGAACGTTGAGAAGTTCACTGGCCGGAATGATTTTCGAATTTGGCAGACGTATGTGAAAAATGTTCTTATGCAGACGGGTTGTTAACAAATTGTATTCGATGAGGCGAATATCGATAAGGAGGTGAAGGAATTTGCTAGAGCTGAGATGGAGAGAAAGGCATTCAGTGCGATCCAGTTGTCGTTGGCAGATAATTTCATAAGAGAGGTCTGGATGAAGCAACGGTGTTTGATATCTGGAAGAAGCTTGAGGGACTTTAAATGAAGAAGTCATTCACGAGTCGTCTCTATCTACTTCAGCAACTGTATAAGCTCAAGATGGCGTCTGGATCCATGGTGAAGGATCACATGGATTAATTGAACCGGATAGTGCTAGTGCTACGGGGTATGGATGTGAAGATTGAAGATGAGCAACATGCAGTCATCCTGTTGTGTTCATTTCCTGAGGAGTATAATTAGTTTGTTCGATCTATGATTTATAACCGAACGACTCTCACTGTGGAGGAGGTGAAGGTGGCGCTTCACACTGAGCAGCTATGTGGTAAGGTACAAGGTAGATATCAAGTGAGTAACCGTAAGGAGGCCCTATATGTGAGAGGTTGACAGGAAAGGAGAGGTGGTCAAAGGAAGAACAATGATCACTCCAAGTCCAGACATTCGCAGGATAGATTCATGAATATCACATGTTACAACTGTTAGCAGAAGGGACATTTCGCTAACCGATGTCCTAATAAGAATAGGAAGAAAGGCAATGATGCCAATAAATAGTCTGGTTCAGCATCATTGGGAATAGATGGTATGCATATCCATGATGAAGGTAGAGATCTGGAAATGTTTGCAGCAGGGATTGATGGTGAAGCAAACATTGCATGGCTTATGGATAATGGATGCTCATACCATATGACTCCACATAGGAGTTGGTTCACGACATACCGTTCCAAAAAAGATGGAGGCCCAATCCTCATGGGGAACAATGCAGTGTGCAAGACTGTAAGTATTGGAACCGTCCGGATCAAGATGCATGATGGCATAGTGCACACACTAGCCGATGTTAGGCATGTCCTAGATCTGTAGAAGAGCCTAATCTCCATAGTGTTTTGGACAATGCCGCATGCAAGTCAATCTTTGAGAAAGACCAATTGAGAGTGTCGAAAGGTGCCATGGTAGTGATGAAGGGAAGGAAAGTGGGAAACTTATATGCCCTTCAAGTTACAACAATGGAAGGAGATGCAGACGTTGGCACTACTAGCTCAAGTATTGAAGATTCAGCCAAGCTGTGGCACTATCGCTTGGGTCATCTATGTGACAACACCCTTGACATACTTCAGATGAGAAAGTTGATTGATGCTACGAATGAGAGCATTGAGTTCTATGAGTCTTGTGTGTACAGGAAAAAGATAAAGGTGCAGTTTAACATGGGAAAGCACACTAGCAGACGATCGCTTGACAATGTACACACACATGTGTGGGGACCGTGCCCAGAGCCGTCAAGAGGAGGAGTTAGATACTTTGTTCTTTTCATAGATGACTACTCCTACAAAGTCTGGATGAACTTGATGAAGATGAAGGACCAGACATTTGAGATTTTTTGGGAGTAGAAGACCTTGGTAGAGAAGCAAGCCGGAAGGCACGTGTAGGTGCTGAGGTCTGATGATGGAGGTGAGTACACCTCGAGAGAATTAAGGAATTTCTGTAAATTCCATGGAACTCGTCGTCATTTTAGCACACCCGGAGATCCGTAGTCTAATTGTGTGGTGGAGCGAATGAATCAGACGTTGTTGGAGCGAGACTCAACCGGTTTGGGAAAGGAATTTTGGGGAGAGATTCTCACCACTGCAGTGCGCATCATGAACAGAGTTCCGTGAGTGACTATAGATTACAAAATTCCTGAAGAAAAGTGGAGTGGAGAAGATGGAGACTATTCATACTTGCGTATAATGGGTTGCTCGACGTATGTGCACGAGAGGGGCAACAAGTTGGATCCAAGAGCGAAGAGGTGCATATTTCTTGGATATGGCCACGACGTCAAGGGATATCGCTTATGGGATCCACAGGGACAGAAAGCGATTGTGAGCTGACATGTCCCCTTTGATGAGGATGCAATGCTCAGGGCGGAGCATTCTCACTCAAAAGGGGACAATTCAGTAGAGAAGATATTGACAGACATAATCAACCTTCTAGTCCAGCCCACTCAGCGACCAGGCAAAGAGTTGATGGTCAACGTCCCAGTTGATGGACGTGATGAGGTCTGTGTTGAGGACCATGTGCAGACACCCGGTCCATCTCAGGTACGCGTTGACACTTATACAGGTGATGCAGGTACTTAGAAATCTAAGAGGGTGAAGAAGGTGCACGAAAGATTTGGAGCATGGGACTATACGTGATTTTCTTTCGATGACATGGCATCATATGCACTCAACTTGGAGCAAGAGGAGCCGACGACATATGGTGGAGCCATAGACTCAGGAGATGCCGCTCACTAGTAAGGAGCTATGGAGGAGGAGATGGAGTCCCTTCACTGCAATAACACATGGGAGTTGGTGCCGTTATCCAGCGAGAAGCATGCCATTGGATGTCGTTGGATATATAAGGTAAAAGAAAGCTCAACCAAAGATGGTAATGATATCAGGTACATGGCAAGACTGGTGGCCAAGGGATTCACACAAAGGAAAGGAGAGGACTTCAATGAGATATTCTCACCTGTTGCGCAACACACGTCCATTCGTGTGTTGTTGGCACTAGTGGCAAGCATGGACATGGAGTTGGAGCAACTCGATGTGAAGACCGCCTTACTACATGAAGATCTTGATGAAGAGATATACATGCAACGGCCAGAGGGGTTCAGAGTTGAGGGGAAAGAAAATTTGGTCTGCAAATTGAAGAAATCATTGTACGGGTTGAAGCAGTCATCCAGGCAGTGGTACAAGTGATTTGATAGCTTCATGATGCGAGTAGGCTTTGAGAGGAGAATCAAGGACTAGTGTGTGTATTTGCACACACCGGAGAATGTCATGAAGATTTATTTTCTGCTCTACGTGGATGACAAGCTCATTGCTTCCAATAGCATGTCTGAGGTGAAGAAGCTGAAGGCGAAGCTGGGGCAAGAGTTCGATATGAAGGACTTGGGGCCCGTAAAGAAGATTCTTGGAATGGAGATTTTTCGAGATAAGAAGCGACATGAGCTAAGGTTATCACATCAGGGGTACATTCGAAAGGTGCTGACCCATTTTGGGATAGAGAGCACGAAGCTCGTGAAAACACTACTAAGAGCTCACTTTCAGCTGTCTGTAACACAGTCACCTAGCCCTGAGGATGAAAAGTAGTATATGTCGCAGGTAATATATGCAAGTGCAGTAGGGAGTTTGATGCACGCGATGGTATGCAAGCGTCCAGATATTGCACATGTCGTGGGAGTGGTTAGCAGGTATATGGTCAACCCAGGCAAGGAGCATTGGCAGGCCATCAAGTGGATTCTGAGGTATCTACGAGGCATAGCTAGTGTCTGGATCCTCAACGGAAGAGGCGATGGAAAGGTGCTGACGTGATATTGTGACAGTGACTACGCAGGAGATAGGGACATGTGGCAATCTACCACGAGGTATGTGTTCACCTTAGGCACTGCCACGGTATCGTGGAGGTCAGTATGACATTCTGTGGTAGCATTATTAACCACAGACGCCGAATTAATCTCATCGGTAGAAGCTGTGAATGAGTCCAAATATTTGAAGAGTCTGCTTGGAGATTTGGGGGTGCCGCAGAGTTTGTCACTAGTGTATAGTGACAGCCAGAGTGCCATTCATCTGGAAAAGCACCAGGTATACAGTTCGAGGATGAAGCATATTGAGGTGCGAGATTCCTTCCTAGAGTTGGGGAAAAAGGAAGTGAAGCTTCAGAAGATACCGACTGAGAAGAACCCCACAGACATGTTTACTAAGCCAGTTCCCACCGTCAAGCTTCATGTGTGCCTGGAGTTGCTCTCTTTATTGGTTTAGGTGGTGCCAGAAGGCGCAAACTCTGAGATGATGATGAAACCCAGAGATAGGGTTATGGCGAGCATCGTGGATGTGCACAAGTATGTGTGAGGAGATTTGAATCAAGATAGAGTGTTAAAATTTGGTGATTCAAGTCTCTCATCTCACACTCCCAGGTCGCTCGGCTGAGCTATTTAAGTCGCTCGGCCAAGCTAGTGACACATGATGAAAGGCCAAACAGCACTGCACTTCACTCGAATGAGCACTCTACCACTCGGCCGAGCAATGTTTGCTCGGTTGAGCAGTTTGAGCGCTCAGCCGAGCTATTTTTACAGGGAGTTTGAGCTCTGCAGAGCAAAGCGCTCAGGTAGACGCTCGACCGAGCGGACAGGATGCTCAACCGAGCGCCCCGCTCATCCACCCAGAAGCTGCTGCAGCGAAGCAGCCACTCGGCTGAGCGATGAACTCGCTTGACCGAGCGGTGCTGGCCCAGATTTTTAATCGATGGTTCAAATAGGTTTCCAGGCACGTTTTTTGATGCCCTATTTAATTTAATGGTTGATTAGATTAGGGTTAAGGCTGTTTTTGGATCTGGAGCAAGAGAGGAGCTTGAGCCACCACCATTGAAGATTATTGTCGAGAGATTAGGGTTAGGAGTTTTGTGATTGGAGTTGAGTGATTCTCTCGTTGTCTCCATGTTTTCTTCTTCCTTGAGTGAGTTTGTGAGGGCTTGCGCCTCTAGCCAAGTTATTACTCACGTGAGTGGAAGCAAGATTGTAGTCCCTTTGAAGATCTCTCTGATAGTTGAATCATCTTGGAAGTTGCTGGATGTAGGTTGTGCGCAATCAAACCAGGGTAAATCTTTGTTTCTACGATTTGATTTATTTGTTGCTATTTCGTTTGCTGCTTTACTTTACAAGATCGTAGGGATTTTGTTGGGTTATTTGGGTATCCGATTTTTGCTAGTCCTAGACTCCTGACCAGCTTTTAGGATTTGTTGTTTCTGCGGGGATCTCAATTTGGTGATATATTCCCAACAAAGGTAATAATAGTTTAGGAGTTCATGATTTTAATTATTTTGCTCAAATTTGGATATAAGGTAAAAATAAGCATGAACAAAGTTTGCTCAAATTTATGTTTATGTTTACACCTATAGTAACTAAGTGATCTATAAGAATAAATATTAATCTTGTTGATACACTAATTTAAATATAAATTCTCATATATATATTTTATAAGAAAATTTTCATGTCATTAGTGGCATTAGGTGACAATTTGATTTAACTAATTTTGGAATAAGATACTTTACAAGCTTGATTGCGTATTAGAATTCTAATTGACCAATCTAAATTAATAATCCCTTATTGATATTAGCAGGTTGATATGATTATTGCCGTATTGCTGTTCTTTATACATGATAATCTTAGAATGTTTATAATGACATCAATTTTTTTTGAAGAAGTTTATTAATTGGAATGATATAATGATTGTAATGAAATGTGAATAAATTGATTTAATGCATGAACGGTTGTGTTAGAGTGACATGGTCATAATATCGACTGAATGTAGACATTGAAATAAGCTAATATCATTATCAACACTAAACTGAGAGTTAGGATATATACGCAAGTTGAGGGAAAATGCATTGTCATAGAGCGTATGGGAGCAATTGGGTCATCCATTATCTATTATTACCGCCTTCCAGTAATGGAGGTGTGGTTTACTGATTAATTGTCACCATTATCCAAATGGGGAGACGTGGTAGTAAGAATAAAGAATTGTCATAAAGAATGTAATACTAATTCTTCTATTATTAATTTAGAGAAGATTAAGGATGAAAATATAAAATTGGCTAGTAAGATTAAAGAATTAGATGAATTGAAAAGGAAAATTAGTTTAGAATATAAAGACCGAAGTGATATGTTTATTGACCGCCATTAGGGCTAAACATGATGATTTGTATAGGAATGTTGTTAGATTTAGCAAGGGTAATGAAAAACTAGATGACTTAATTAGCTTACAATTACCCCTAGTAGCATGGCCTAGGATATAAGACCAATTAAAATGCTAAGATTACTCATCAGCCTAGGGTTCATAAAAGCACAGATGGATTCATTAATGTTTGGATGCCCAAGAGAAATACCCTCCAAATGAAGGATGAATATGTTTATGTGTTTATGAACAATGTTCATTATAGTAATGATTATAGATTTTCATATGAGAGTAAATCTAAACCGAAATGGGTTTGGTTCCCTAATTTTTGATTACTAACCCCATGGACTCAAAAAAACAAGTACCACAATTTAATGATTTTTAGGTACTCAAGTATACTTGGGGAGTTAAAAATGACTTGTGTTGCCTCCAAATGAAAATGTAAAATTTGCATATTTTTGCAGGGGGAGGAAAAAAAATTAATAATCTTTTTTGCAGGGGTTGCTATTGCTAATCATTTTTGCAAAATTATTTTCATGTACTTTCCTTTTTGATATTGAGTCATACCTTTTTTGACTCTTGCACACATTTAGGGGGAGAGTTTTGCATATGGGGAAGAATTTTTAAAAGATTATATGTTTTTTAAAAAGGGCGAGAAATCACTTTACTTTTTGAATATTATTTTTGTTGATAACAAAATGAGAGATATATTAGATGCCATGCATATGTTTGCACATGTATTTTTAGTATTATGCATGCATTATTTGTCATCATCAAAAAGGGGAGAATGTTGAGATATTTAGTCTCGCCCTATGTGGTTTTAATGATGTACAATAATTAGTCCTCTAACATCTTTTCGGTGCAGGAGCTTCAGTAATCATATTATAGCACTCAAGGGACTAGGTGATGAGCAAATAAGGCCATGGACCTAAACGGAGCTAGACATGGGCATGAAGATTGAAGAATGCATCACTTTGGACTTCCATGTAATAATTTTAGTGATGTATTTTTATTTTTGCCTAGCATGTTAAAACATTGTTTAGAAGCACACACACACTTAGGATCACCTTAAAATGATTTAAACTGTTTTAAAAATATTTTGAAATGATTTCATAAAGTATTAGAAGCTTAAACCCTATATATCAGCAAAAGAGTCGACTACCATTTTTTAGGATTCGACTATTTTAAATGGGAGAAGAGATTTGCTCTCTAGACCCCAAAGGAGTCAACTTCCGTTATATGAGGAGTCGACTACAGTTTACACAGCAGTTGACTACCGTTAACACTGCGGTCGACTACCAACACTATTTGTAGGGTTTTATTCGTCCTGTTAGTGCACGGGTACGAATCCAGCTGGAGTTTCTGTATACCCGCCCCGTTTAGCATCCACAAGCCAATACCTCACACGCTCTTAGTGGAGTACCGATGAGTCAGACGAATGGGTCATTCGACCGTTAGGCTGGTGCTAACATTCAGGAGAAAGTTAATGGGGCCGAGTAAATGGGCAGCTATTAGCTCGAATCCCAGAGAATATCGTGCCCAAATCAATGAGAAACGATTACACATCATCAGGGGGAATTACCTATAAATAGACCGAAGAACGAAGGTAAAGTGGCTCCAATTCCAAGGTATGAGGGCTGTCACGCCCCGCTTCCTATTATACTTGGGAGCGAGCACGCGAGCGTGTCCGTATGTGCTTAAAGCAAAGAAGAGATACTATTATTTCTTTCTTCTTTGACTTAAGCACAATAAGCGTTTATTTAGTTAAGCAGGTTTCTTGCATGCGAATAATATCAGAGCATCATAAATATTTAATCACTTCTATTCCAGAGTTTCAAAACGAGTACACAAGGTAGTTTGGCCTAGAATGACCGTACAATTTATTGAAATGCAAACACACATGCAAGATAACAAGTACAACTAATAAAATAAGATTGAGAGCAGCTCTCTCTCTCTCTCTCTCTCTCTCTTCTTCGACAGGGAAGACCACATCGTTCTCGTAACTCTGGTCAGCAGAATCGTCCTCCAAGATGAGATCCTCTGAAGCAGGGTCCTCAACGTAATCTGTCTCTGAACATAACATATATTTCATAATTACATTGAAATATATGTCAGCAAAAAGCTCGACAAGATATTCAAAGTAATGAATTAAAGAACAATTTGGAAAAGAACAAAAGAGCGTTAGTACGCATTTATGATTAATAAGTGTAGAAAAGTAAAGTACGAGCATGTATGAATTTGTAGTTCGAAACTAAGGCAGTTGTATATTGAGTATGTAGTTATTTGTGCTTGTGATAAGTCCATGTCTGGGTTGGTAGTATGTTCCTGATGCACCCTATCATCAGGGGTTTACTGTGACGCTTCTTGCCATCCTTAACCTAGAAAATAGCCAAGATGCTTGCATCCATTAGTGTGGTATGGATGTAGCCGTAAGGTGGTCAAGCTACATCTATGAACCCTACTACTATGGACCAACCCGACCCAAGTGTCATAACCAGTCACCGACTAGTTTTCTTTCATCTGTAATCGATAGATTCTCATTTATGTTTCAAGGGTTATGTCCTACCCTCTATTCAGATTCGTTCAATTTGATGACAAGCAGAGAAAAGTTATTCTTTTACCAAAGAAACATTAACATGAAATGTCCATTTTTAATCAGTTGTAACAGGCATAGTAAGGACATGCAATTTGGTTATTAAAGTTGACAAGCACTTTCAGAATACAGTTTTAGCATCAGATTAAGCTGTTTGTCCTAACATTCAATTACAATAAAGTACTTGCCTGGAGGCGATGGTGGATGTCCTAGTGATCGCAACGGAAGGCGTGATTTATCTGTGTCAGTAGATTCATATATGAGACTAACTGATTTAAGCTAACAGAATCATATTATAAACTAATATCATTGAACTAATGTTATAAACTAACATTATTAACCAACTTACTAATATTATTAACCTAATAGCAAAACATCTAATTACTAACATTATTTATATTAAAACTAACATGATGTTTATGTTGGTATACATATTAATACTAACATTATTATAGAACTAATATTTAAACTAACAGTATAGCTAGTTACAGATATACAAATATTAACATCTAACTTATAGATTTTTAATAACATATATATTTAAAACTAGTATACAGTATATTAGTGAACTAATGTATATTAATTATTATAACAACACTTAATGTTATAAAAATCTGAGGAGGCTGCATGCAACTTGCAGATATACTAACATCTAAATTAGGATTATAGTAATAACATGTTATTAAGGAACTCACGTGTTTAGCTTGTGTGCTCCCTACAGGTTGAAGTCAGCAGCAACGTCTTGGGCGAGTGTCGCACGATATGGGTCTGTGAGGCGCTGGGGAAGATGGTTGGAGGTCGAGGGTCAGTGTGCAACGTGGCGCGGCTGTCTGCAGGCAGCCTGGGTCACAGGGCACTTGCAGGTGAAAGGATGGTGAGGGTCGGACATTGAGCACCGGGAGGAGCACCGAGGGAGGATGTGGCGTGCGGCGTTTGATGGGCTGGCATTGCAATCGAAGGAGAAGTGGCGTGCGACGTCGGGAGGAGCACCAGAGGGGGAGGATGGGTGTTTGCGGGTTGCGCGCGTAGAGAGTTGAAGGTGGAGGGAGAGAGGGTGCTGGCGGTGGTGGGGGTCGGACGACGCGCGTGGGAGAGGGTTGTCACCGGAGAGATGGTCGGAGGGGGAGGGCTCTTAGCAGGTCGACCCAGAAAGGGGAGTGCACGCATGGAGGGAGTTGAAGGCTAGGGTTCGGGGTGATTCTTTTGTGCAATTGAGAGGGGAGAAATAGTCAGTGTTTTTAGGGTTTATTTGTGAAGACTGTGCGTTGGTTGGGAAACTTAGGGTTTTAATTATGTAGAGCTATGCGTGTGGGATAAAGGCTTGGAGATTTGTGCATGCAACAAAAATTAAAGGAAAGTGGCGGCTGGCTTAGGGTTTTTAGTAAAATTGAAAATGTTTTAAAGTTAGAGAGAATAGGAAAGAAACAAGAATTTTAATTGTTATTAAGAGTGTGGTTAATTGTCATTTATAATGGGAATAGAACGTCTCCTATCTAAATTTGGAAAGGGATTTGAATTTTGAATTTTAAAATAATTATATAATGAATCATTTAATAATATATATACATATAATTATAGCTAATAGAAATACGTATTTAAAATACGTTTGTAATACGAATACATATATCAGTAATATGTAATACGAATACGTACAAGATACAGAAATCGCAGACAAAGTTTGAATACGTGCAAAATACGTATTATAAAATACATGTCGTTACATTCTACCCACCTTAAGAAAAATTCCGTCCTTGGAATTTCTAACAACTAGGGAGTATGGAACAAATATGGATAACGCTCTCGCATTTCATCTTCCTGCTCCCAGGTGGATTCTCCAAGCGAGTCGTGATGACACATCACTCTCAAGAGCTCGACGACCTTGTTTCCGAGCGCCTTTTGACGTCGGTCTAAGATCTACACCGACTGTTGCTCATATGTCAGATCCGGTCGAACTGTAATCTCTGAGTAGTCGACAACATGTGACGAGTCACTGATGTAACAACGTAGCTGAGATTCATGGAAAACATCATGTACTCCCTCCAATGAAGGCGACAGTTCTAGATCCTACACTACTTCTCCAACTCGCTCTAGCACGTCGAAGGGTCCAATGAATATCGGGCTAAGCTTTCCTCATCTTCCAAAATGTATCACTCTTTAGTTTGGGGATATCTTCAGGAAAACATGATCTCCTGGTTGAAACTCCAAGTGAAGATGCTTAGCATTAGCCCAATGCTTGTACCGATCTTGCGCAATGCATAGCTTGTCCCTGATATTACGCACTACGTCTACTGCTTCCACAATCATCTCTGGACCCAATAATTCTCAATCACCAATGTCATCCCAACTCAGCGGGGATCGACACTTCCTTCCGTAGAGTGCTACAAATGGGGCAATGCCAATGCTGGCTTGGTAGCTATTGTTATAGGCAAACTCTACTAGGTGCAGATGATCTTCCCACAAGCCCCTGAAATCCAGCATACAGGCTCGTAACATATCTTCCAAAATCTGGATGGTACGCTCTGATTGGCCATCTGTCTGTGGGTGATACGCAGTGCTGAAACTAAGACTGGTGCCCACATTGGTCTGTAGGGTTTTCCAGAAATGAGATGTGAACCTCGTGTAAGATCAGAGACAATACTCACAGGAACTCCATGTAGTCGCACAATCTCCTGCACGATTAACGATTACATCACAACATACACTAGGAAGAAGTTTTAAAGGTATATGATAGATCATTACCTCCATATACTTCTTAGCAAGTATTTCCGTAGATTGTCCCACTCGGAAGGATATAAAGTGTACTGATTTGGTTAACCGATCAACGATCGCCCAAATCGCATTATTCTGCTTAGTACTCCAAGGTAGTTCAGTCACAAAATCAATGGTGATGTGCTGCCACTTCCATTCTGGAATAAGCAGAGGTTGGAGTAATCTGGCAGTGTGATGATGTTCAGCCTTCGCTTACTGACACACGAGGCACTTGGCGATACTACGAGCTACGCTTCTCTTCATACCATCCACCAAAATTCAGACGAAGATCCTTGTACATATTGGTACTGCAAGGATGAATAGAGTAAGGAGAGTTGTGTGCTTCATTTAGTAGCTCTTCTCTGATATCACCAGAAGGCACACAATCCTACTACCATATCTCAAGGAGCCATCCTCATGAATAAGGAAATCCGTCCGAAGTCCAGCTTCGACTTACCCTCTGATCTTCTGTAACTTCGCATCTCCAGTCTGGGCAGCTTTAATCTGATCTATGATAGTAGCCTGGATTTGCATATTCATCCATGTTGCAGAAGTCTCGGGCAAAATAACTTCAATCTCCATCTCTCTCATAGCTTGCTAAAGTCTCCACTGAGCTGAGAGAGTCATGAACTCTGGTAAATGACTCAAAACATCTGGTACCACATTCACCTTCCCCGGCTGATATTGGAGATCAATGTCATAATCTGCCATGAGCTCTAACCATCTGTGTTGTCTCATATTGAGCTCCTTCTGAGTGAATATGTACTTAAGACTCTTATGATCGGTGAAGATCTTCACTTGCTCACTCAGTAAATAATGCCTCCAAATCTTCAGAGCAAATATGAACGCAGCCAATTCCAGATCATGTGTCAGATAGTTCTTCTCTTGAGTCTTCAGTTGCCAGGATACATATGCAACCACATGACCATGCTGGTGCAGTACACATCCGAGATCCTTTCCAGATATGTCACAGAAAACTTCAAGTCCCCCAGTTTTGTGCATTCCTAGTCAGTTGCTTCTTAGCGACTTCAACCCATCCTGCCTGATCAATATGGGAAAGACTCATGTCGTCTTCCGTACTTCTGGCCCATTCTTCAGCTTACAACGGCCCTTCTTTCCTAGAGAAGCTCTTCGGGTTTAGCTCCTGAAATTGCTTGGCTCCAGGCTCAGCTCGAGGAGGCGGTCGTGCAGTTGCGCAGCTTGTTGTCCTTGCTAAATCAGCTGCTGTTGGATCTCCAACATGCCTCTCATGACTCCCATGAGTTCATGAATGTCGAAAACACCACTTCCGCTGGCTCCATTTCCATTGCGAGTATGCGGTCTTCCTGCCATGCTGCAAAAGAAAAAGGTAAACCTTTGTGTACGAAGTTATTCAAACGATCTGGTTAGTGATGATATTTACACTATTTTGAAGTATCTTCGTAGAGTGCAAGAGAAAAGAGACCTGCATGGGCCACCACTAAAACCCGTCACGTCACTCTTCCCATTATACTTGGGAGCGAGGACGCGAGCGGGTCCACATGTGCTTAAAGCAAAGAAGTGATACTATTATTTCTTTCTTCTTTGACTTAAGCTCAATAAGCGTTTATTTAGTTAAGTAGGTTTCTTCCATGCGAATAATATCAGAATAGCATAAATATTTAATTCACTTTATTCCAGAGTTTCAAAACAAGTAAACAAGGTAGTTAGGCCTAGCTTGGACGTACAATTTATTGAAATGCAAACACACCTGCAAGATAACAAGTACAACGAATGAAATAAGACTGAGAGCAGCTCTCTCTATATTTTTCGACCGGGAGGACATCAGCATCCTCGTAACTTTGGTCAGTAGAATCGTCCTCCAAGATGAGATCATCCGAAGAGGGGTCCTCAACGTAATCTGTCTCTAAACATAACATATATGTCATAGTTACATTGAAATATGTGTCAGCGAAAAGCTCGGCAAGATTTTCAAAGTAATGAATTAAAGAACAATTTGGAAAAGAACAAAAGAGCGTTAGTACACATTTATGACTAATAAGTGTAGAAAAGTAAAGTGCGAGCATGTATGAATTTGCAGTTCAAAATTAAGGAAGTTGTATATTGAGTATGTAGTTATTTGTGCTCGTGATAAGTCCATGTCTGGGTTGATAGTATGTTCTTGATGCACCCTATTGTCACGACCCGCTTCCTAAAAATGGAGGCGAGACGTGAAAAGGTCCACACGAGAGTGGAGCTGTGAAGCTCCAAACCAGATAAGCGTCAATAAACGTAAGCAGGTCCCTGTAACCACAACGGAACAACAATAATAACCCAAGGAGAGACTGAAATAAAATATCACATCTCATAAATTGTCCAACATGAAAATAAGTCCAACATCCAGAAAAGCCACCAGGCTAAAGGAAAGAGTCTAAAGGCCCAGAACAAGGCCAACAAAAGCAACGACATAACAAAGTATAGGTGCTACGCACCGATAACAAAACAACTGTCAAAACAAAAGTAAAACACAACGAAGACACTAGGACTGGTCCCCAGTGTCCACGTACTCCCCGTCGAACACAAGCTCGGGCTCGGCGTCAGCAAACACCTCGTCCTCAACGAGGTACTCAGGCTCAGGATCTAACATGTGTCACCCAAAAGAGTAAAGGGGCACATGTCAGCAAGTCTAAAAGACTTGGGCAAGGAAACTGAAAGTAAGGCAAATAGCAACCTAGCAGTTATAGTATGCATGACGTGGCAGTTATAGCATGAGTGCACAAGTAAGACATGGTGAACAATAAGTACAAGAGAACAATCATCGGGACAAGACAAGAGTAGCCAAGCTACTAACAATCTCAATCAATTCACTATTCACGTTTCACGTTGTTTTGTAGATGTTTAAGCCTTACAGCTGAACGGTTTCACATTCACGCTGAGTGGCCGCTTAACAACTACCCCAAACCCAGAGTTTACGCCTTACAACTGCAGTTGCTGATCAGGCAGACTCCCAGTTGAATGACCGCTTAACTCTTACCCCATCCCACACGTAAACAAGCCAGGGTCCCTGCACATGAGCCCAGCAAGTGAGCCAGGGTTGCCCCGCACGGGAGCTTGTTTTCCTATTTCACAATTCAATATCGAGCGTTGGGGTTTCCAACTACAGGGCTCGCTTCTGGAACACGAGCCAGGAACACAAGCATTGTAGCGAAGCTACGCAATCACAGCAACACTTAAAGAATGCAATGACATGACAATTAATTCGCGTACCGTTAATGAAAAATAAACATGACATGGTAATTGTGCAACATGATATATGTCGGAACTAGCTTCGTTGTCAAGCTAGTTCCCCAAATTGCGCCTAGGCGAGTATCATTTCGTCGCCTAGTCTCTTTTACGCCTACAACAAGCAAATGGCCTAAAACATGGCCCTAACCCTAAGTGGCAAGTTTCACTTGCCTAGCACCGGGGACGACGATTCACGAAGGTTCGTCTCGCGGATGCTAATCTACGGGGGAAATCGCTGTTATGGGGAAACAATCATCAAACAACATGAAATTTCATTAGGGTTTCATAAAAATACAAATAGGTTATGAAAACATCGAGAGATCGATTTCTTACCGAGAGGAAGCGGAAGAAACACTCCGGAGAACCCTAGGACCAGATCTGGAAACCAATGGAGAAGTTTGGAGAATTAGGGTTTTTGGGGGATTTTAGGGATTTGATGGGGATTTGGGGAAAATGAGAGGTGGAATGAGTTGATGGAGGGTTTAGATGATGGATCTAGGGCTTGGAATGAAGGAATAAGGCTTGGAGGAAGATGGGGGCTCAAAGGGGGAGATTTTAGGGTTTTGGGTCGAGTGGAGGAAGAAGAAAACGTTTGGGAGGAGTATAAATAGGATGGGCTGGCGGCTGCCCAGAAATTAGGGTTTTAACACAGATTAGTCGGTCAAAGAGCAACCACTGACCGACTAGTTTGGCAACTAGTCGGTCGGTCGACCAACGCAGACCGACTAAGTGTAAACAGTAACTTCTGAACGAAAATAGGATTTAGATTTAGTCGGTCCATGAACAAATACTGACCGACTAGTTTAGCATCTAGTCGGTCGATAAACGTTCTTAGACCGACTAAGAGTAAACAGTAACTGATACTAAAATTTAGATGATGTGTTAGTCGGTTAAAGAAGCATTGCCGACCGACTAGTTTGCAACCTAGTCGGTCAACCAACGTTCTTAGACCGACTAACGATAAACAGTAACTCCTGAGAAATTTAGAAAGCCAACTAGTCGGTCCAAGAAGGATTGCCGACCGACTGGATCGTCATCTAGTCGGTCGGTGCCCCTTCTTATACCGGCTAATGAGCACCAAAAGTTCCGATACGGAGCGCGGGGCCCCGGGATCGATTCCTAAGACTCCTAGGCTTGATCTAATAGTAAGATACGACCGTTATGAAGCCCGTCACGAATGACATACTTCAAAATCGACGATCCTAAGGAAGAAACGAGAAAATACGACGAATCGATCGAAAATGAAAGCTACGGAGACGAAAACCACACATGAGGAGAAAATCCACCAAAACATATATTATATTATAATAAATCCAGATACATGAAAAGCAGTCGTTACACCTATCATCGGGGTTTACCATGATGCTTTTTGCCATCCCTAACCTGGAAAATGGCCAAGATGCTTACCTCCATTAGTGTGGTATGGAGATAGTCGTAAGGTGGTCAAGCTACATCTACGAACCCTACTACTATGGACCAACCCCACCCAAGTGTCATAACCAGTCACCGACTAGTTTTATTTCCATCTGTAATTGATGGGTTCTTATTTATGTTTCGAGGGTTGTGTCCTACCCTCTGTTCAATTTGGTTCAATTTGATGACAATCAGAGAAAAGTTATTCTTTTACCAAAGAAACATTAACATGAAATGTCCATTTTTAATCAGTAGTAACAAGCGTAGAAAGAACATGCAATTTGGTTATTAAAGTTGACAATCACTTTCAGAATAAAGTTTTAGCATCAGATTAAGCAGTTCGTCCTAACATTCAATTACAATAAAGTACTTGCCTGGTGGCGATGGTGGATGTCCTGGTGATCGTAACAGAAGGCACGATTTATCTGTGTCATTAGATTCGCGTATAAGATTAACCTATTTAAGCTAACAGAATCATATTATAAACTGATATCATTGAACTAATGTTATAAACTAACATTATTAACCAACTTACTAATATTATTAACCTAATAGCAAAACATCTAATTACTAACATTATTTATATTAAAACTAACATGCTGTTTGTTTTGATATTCATTAACATTATTATAGAACTAATATTTAAACTAACAATATAGCTACTTACATATATACGAATATTAACATCTAACTTACAGATTTTTAACAACATATATATTTAAAACTAGTATACAGTATATTCATGAACTAATGTATATTAACTATTATACCAACACTTAATGTTATAAAAATCTGAGGAGGCTACATGCAACTTACAGATATACTAATATCTAACTTAGGATTATACTAATAACATGTTATTAAGGAACTTACGAGTTTAGCTTGTGTGCTCCCTGCTAGTTGAAGTCGACGGCAACGTCTTGGGCGAGTAGCGCACGGCGTAGGTCTGTGAGGCACTGTGGAAGATGGTCGGAGGTCAGAGGGTCGACGTGTGGTATGGCATAGCTATCTGCGGGTGGCCTGGGTTGCGGGGCCCCTGCAGGTGAAAGGAGGGTGCGGGTCGGACGGTGGGCACTGGGAGGAGCACCGAGGTTCGGCAGGCTGGCGCTGCAGTTGAAGGAAAGTGGCGTGCGACATCGGGTGGAGCGTCGGATGGGGAGGATGGGTGTTTACGGGTTGCGTGTTGGAGAGATGAAGGTGGAGGGAGAGAGGGTGTTGGCGGTGGTGTGGGTCGGACGGCCCGCGTGGGAGAGGGTGGTCATCGAAGAGATGGTCAGAGGGGGATGGCTGCTAGCAGGTCGACCTGGAGCGGGGAGTGCATGCGTGGAGGGAGTTGAAGGCTAGGGCTTGGGGATAGGTCAGGGTTTTTAGGGTTTATTTGTGAAGGCTATGCGTGGGTTGGGAAACTTAGGGTTTTAACTATGTAGAGCTGTGCGTGGGTGATAAAGGCTTGGAGATTTGTGCATGCAACGAAAATTAAAGGAAAGTGGCAGCTGGCTTAGGGTTTTTAGTAAAATTGGAAATGTTTTAAAGTTGGAGAGAATAGGAAAGAAAACAAGAATTTTACATGTTATCAAGAGTGTGATTTAATTGTCATTTAAAATGGGAATAAAAAGTCTCTTATGTAAATTTGGAAAGGGATTTGAATTTTGAATTTTAAAATAATTATATAATGAATCATTTAATAATATATACATATAATTATAGCTAATAGAAATACGTATTTAAAATACATTTGTAATACGAATACGTATATCAGTTTTATGTAATATGAATACGTACAAGATACAGAAATCGCATACAAAGATAGACTACATGCAAAATACGTATTTTAAAATACCAGCCGTTACAAGGGCTACGACATAGAACTCTAATTTTTCAGCTTATACTTCTTAAACATTCGAGCTTGCACTGCCAGTCTTAACACGAACCTCCGTGGGTCGATCTCAGCTGCACCAAGCTCCCTATCTCCTTTAAGTTCCATACTAACTTAAGCATCTGAGGGGATTTGGGTCGGAACCTAGATCCGACCCCCCTACTGAGTCCCTGTTGTAATGACCCGCTTTCAGGGGCACGTTACTTATTTGATATTTGGGCAGGTCCTACAGGTTATCAGTGAAACCAAAATAGCCACGATGCAGAGATGTACAAAAATACCCAAATAGTGTCCAATTATTACAATCCATACTATACAAAATGTCCCAATAAATATACATGAAAGAAGAAAAGTACACAACTGAAAATAACTCTGGAAGCTGTGGTCTCATGGTTGAATTCTGGCGCTATTAGCTCAAGAGCATCTACCTCCATATGTACGTCGTCTGCGGTGCCACTGAGATGGAACCGTAGGTAAATCACAATAATTCTAAATATAGAAAAGAAGTACTGTACAAGTATGACAAATGTAACTACGTATAAGAAGACTAGAGTGAAAAGTAAAGTACTGAGCAAGAACTGTACACAACTGAAAAGTAAAGGCAAACTGAACTGAAAGGAAAGAACCTCTGTACTGTGGTAGTGCAAGTGTAAAGTAGGGTAGGCAAGTGAAACATGCAACTGCTGTAGCTAAAAGTACGTCAAGTAAAGTACTGGTAACTGCACAGGTATAATAGGTGAAGTGCATGCAATGCTTAAAGTAAAGGTAACTGTGATGCGTAAAGTAAAAGTGATCATGCAAAAGTAACTACGCTACGTGACTCAAGTCAGAGAGTACTGATCGATCCAAAATGTAACCCTAGAGAGACCTAGCTATGGCACAAATTACACGGAGATAAATCCCCGGTAACGGCGCCAAAAACTTGATCGGCCCCGGATATACACCCGGAGAACGATTATAGTTTTACCGCAAGCGCACGGTCAAGTGACGAGTGGGTATCGAACACGAGGAGGTGGTGCTGGTTCCAATATATCCTAGGTTGGCTCAACTACGAGGGTTTTATTGGTGGAGATGGGTATGGTATGATGTAATGACAATGGTGATGGATGTCGGTGTCGGTGTCGGTGATGTTGGTCAAATATCGATTCAAATACAATATAATAAAAGTGTCTAGGGCTAGGGAATTTCCACTACGGATCGTCATACATCATTGTAAATAATGAATCTCAATATTACTAGACTTGTGTTGAGGTGAACTAGTCGCAACTTAATGTAGAACCAAGCTCACGCTCTCACGCTATTGCCGGTCTATAGCAAACCTAGATTAGAGCCCACTCTCGTGCAAATCCTAACCTAAGCTACTAGCATGAAGATTGACATCATCGTCCAATCGCTCCTCGAGCCCACTCTCGTGCAAACTGTAGTTACGATTTAGGTTGTGATAGTTCGTATTCGTCCAATCTCTTGCAAACGAATATGGGTATAGATTTATAATAAAAATCCTAGCTTTGGTCCAATCTCTTGCAAACCAAGTCTAGAGAATCTCGATTATAAACCTAAATCTAATATCTAGGCCTTCCCATCGATCGGAATCCAATCTCTTGCAAACTCCAAATCGATGGAAATTCCTAGCAATCCGTGATAAATCAATCACAACCTAACCTCCAAGCAATTCTAGCAACTTAGAAATTCATTCATCCCAAATTTGAAATTAGATCCATAGGGTTCATCCCCATGTCCCAGAACATCAAATCTACTCAAGCATAGCAATAACGATATAGAGATCAATAAAAGACATTGCTTGCATGTAAAAAGATATCAAATAAAAGATTCAAACAAAAAGAATAAGGATACTTAGCTTTTATTAAGAACTTCAATCCAATTACAAGCTTTTAGATCCAAGAGGGGGCCTAGGGCATGGCCTAACCTCTAAAATAATCACTAAGAAAACATCATGGAACCCCTCTCTAATGACGGCTACAAACCTCTTAAATAGCCTCCCAAAACCCTAGCAAATAACCCCTCAAAACCCTCTCAAATTTATGCTCTAAATCAGCTTGGCCGCAACTTAAAATCTGGGCCCGCAGTCACTCGGGCCGAGTGTGAATATGACTCGGTCGAGTGAAAATTCTATCACTGCAGCATCAACTTGCAGAAATTCTCTAGATTTCATCCGACCTCCGATTGGTGCATTCTTAGAGGCGTTGGAACCTTCATGAAGTCTAATATCCATAAAAAATATGAGAAAAATATGTTGATTGCTGGAAATATATCAGATTTCAAAATAGTGGGAGGCTGTCTGAAAATCTGGGCGCTCGTGTCATCGGCATCACTCGGCCGAGTGGGATTCTTCACTCGGTCGAGTGGGCTTCTCTACTCGGCCGAGTAGAGTCTTCTCCAAAAATTCCAGAGAGTCTGCTTAGATCTCAGGAGAAACACCCTGTAACACTCGGGCGAGTGAGCTTCTTCACTCGGTCGAGTGGGCTTTGCCACTCGGCCGAGTGGGCTTTGCCACTCGACCGAGTGATGCTTCTCTAAATTCCAGTAAGTTGGCCTCTTCTCTGGACGAAATCTCTGTAGCACTCGGGCGAGTGGGCTTTCTCACTCAACCGAGTGGTCTTCCTTGCTCGGCCGAGTGAACATGGCAAATCTTCAGTGCGTATCCGTTTCACTCGGGCGAGTGCGGTCCTTCACTCGACCGAGTGAGCAGTCTGCTCGGCCGAGTGGGGTACTCTTGAGCTGTTTTCATCTCCTTTTCGTCTCCTCGTCGATTCTATCAAATTCTGTACTTTTCCACTCATCCTCTAGCACTGGTAACTCCTCAATAAGGCCATGAACGATGCTCCGTTACGCGTGCAAATCCTTTAAGCTCATTTTTGCTCCCAATTGCTCCATATTTCCTGAAATCCGACAAAAAACAAGAAATAGTGAAAAGTAACGCGATATCATCGAATACTCGTGAAAATCGCAATATGAGAAATCAAAATGGCATGAAAACATAGAGAAAAAAGGTGTAAAATATGGAACGATCAAAATCCACAAGCTTACCTCTTACTCGTCCTCGAGGAAGATAAGTAGAGAGACGAACTCAGGAGATGAAAACAAAGGAAATGAAATGAAAAAGAAAGAACACGAGGTGGAAGGGGTCGCTAGATTATTCTCTCAGATCTCAAGCCATAAGCTACACATCATGATAACTCAGAAATTGCGAATCTCATGCTATAAAGATTTCATATCTTATTTAAACATGGTACTTGCAAGCTTTTAAGAATAAAGGAAGGGACTCCCTAAATTCATGCAATCAACTCATATTCACATCATGAATTTCATAGAATATAATATACAATTCATTGGCGATGCACTTTTCAATCAAAAGTTATAAATGAAGCATATAAGATAAACACTAAGCATGCAATAGAGAATAGAATAAGAGTCATGGCATTCACATATTTATTTCAAATCATGAAAAATCTCCATATCTAATATATTTTGCAAAGTCTAAGCATTATCGAATATTCACATTCATGCACGTCTCCACTCTAAGGTCATACTCACTCATTTGGTCAAATGAATTCACCCCCCAAGCTTAGCTTGAGGCATCGCATCCATATGAATATAATAATGGAAAATGGGATTTTTGCCTCGGTTTTTCCAAGCATTTTGTGGCTCCGATAATGAGATAGAGAAATATTTTTTTCTTTTGGACTTTGTTTCTTATTTTTCTTCTTGGATTTTTGTAGGAGCAATTTGATTTGTATTTTTGATTTTTGGCTCCTTTTTGGACTTTTTGGAGCAACCTTTTCTTTTGTAGGGTTTTTTGGGAAATAGATGCGATATAAGTAGCTTTAGGAGGGGAACTCAAGTGACATGTAAAGAATAAAAAGATATATGTGGAGAAAGATAATGTAACACTCGATTCACTCTAAGATGTGCACGAACGGTTCAATAAAATAATACTTCAACTAAAACTCATATGTAAGCATGGATATTCTCAATCATTTCAATAAATAGTGAAGTCAATCAGTAAAGTTTACAACCATATCAGGCATGCAACAGAAGGTGAATACGACAATAAAACTGATGCTTCAGATATACTAATGATGCGTGAATCTTGGTGCATTTCCAACAAAAGCATACCAAACACTAATCAATACATTCAGCTTCAATTAATATCATGCATTCATATAGAGGAATCATCAAAAGAATATATAAGCAAGCACATGGATAGCAAAACTATGGAATACTCAAAGTAGCATGGCAAGGAATAATAAGCATCGTGATGGTTGCTAAAGCAATAAGAGATATCATCATACGAAATTCATCCAGCGGAAGAAGAGAAAAGGAAAATAAAGAAATAAAAAATAAAAGAGAGGAAAGAAAAGAAAAAAAAACAAGCACATAATATGATGCACGAACACACATAAAAGGAAAATAAGATGGAAAAATAAAAAAGATAATGCAAAATTTTTGAAAAATTCTAAAAACCTTAAAAATAGAGTAAAAGTGCAACTAAATGGCATGGAAATGCACTCCCCCAAGCTTAAACTTCACATTGTCCTCAATGTGATCATAATGGAAGGATATGAGGAACAACGATAAATGTGGGGGAGAATGAAAAATGATGACATGAATGACATGAAATCCTAATGCAACTACATGCACATACAATGATGCATGAGAGCGCCTTCCCCCAAGCTTATACCAAACAATCCTATTGAAATGACTCGATCAATAAAATCATGACTTTGCAAAGCGTGATCAAGTCAAATGAATAGGAAAGTAAGTATTCACTTGAAAGAGATGCTCGATAGGTGGTGAGCAAAAGGGTGTGACACATCAAAATATGAAGAGGGCAATTAATATATATATAATGGATTTGGGGTGTAAAAAATTTTGTTGCCGTCATATGAGGTGATATTTATTCAATCAAATCTATACGGTCCCCTCGCTGTCGAGAGGATTCGTGTTTATTTAAAGCATAAAATTTTACGCGATTGCTACATTACTAGATTGATATCACCTATAGCAAAAGGCGGATCCAGTATCTTTGCCGGTGCATGCAACTGCTCCAACTGCTCTTTTCGTGGCTCTGCCAGGCGCATGCGTCCACGAACACCACCGAACTCCAGTAATGCATCCTCCAGTATTCCCACAAGGACTCCACCTGTACCCTGCAGGGAATAGGATGCATTTGTTCGCTGCAAAAAATTCACCCTCGTAATAAAAGTATTCTAAAGAGGATCGTTTATAGAAATATAGGAAATAAATAGTGGTGGACGATACTTCCTTTGAAATAATTCAATATCATCTTGTGCTTTGATAGCTATCTTCGTTGTGTCCTCTCTCAGCTGCTCAGGTAAATCTGGATCATAGGTGTGGACCTCTTCGATAGGCTCGGTAAACTGTGACACGTCCAAGCATACCTCCGATCCATAATCGTATGTGTGCTGCAAAAGGTATGACGTGTCAAAAATATCTGAATCAAAATAAATATCGAATGGAATACATGATTCAGAAATGGGATGTGTAAAAATATCTCCCTGAGTGGTAGCAGTAAGCTCTGTGGGATAGTCCTCGACATCAGTGGAAGAATGAGGTGGCTGCGGGAGCTCTAATGGAGGAGGGTAGTGCTCGGGATCCTCATGAATGGCTGTGTCCTCGTCCCGATACACAACCTCCTTGACGATAAGTTCTGGCTCCATGTGTAAGGCCTCCTCAAAAGCATGCTCTGGCTCCGCATGTGAGGCCTCCTTATCAATATGCTCTGGCTTGACAGTATGCTCTTTTGTCTTCTCATCAACTATCAATGTAGGCTCTCTCTGGAATGGTGATGCTGGCTGCTCATGTATGTCAACTTGTGGGGATGTATCATGTGGAGGGGAATGCCTGCAAGCAATCCAAAAATATAGTCTATCGCCCTCAAGACTGACATGGATGTCCTCCTCAATTGTTCCTGTAGCTGAAACACGATTCATAACAAAATCTGCAAATTGTAGTTCAAATGCATCACCTGCTGTAATGCTCTCTGAACCGGCGAACCTCACTGACTCCAAGAGGCCATCCAATAATCTCTGAAATGCATCCTCCTCTGGCTACGCATATGACTCAATTTCTGCTTCCTCCACGGTCTCTTCGTCCCTCCATTCTTTATATGCAATAGTTGTATCGTAGGATGTGGGATTGATGACGGCACATTCTGGCTTTGGCAATATGACTGGCGATGCTTCTTGCTCATAGAATGAAGAAGCAAAACTGATATCTTTGGAAATCTCTGCAACCTTAAGCATGAGCGCATTCATTTTAAGTTCCCTCTTTGCCCATTCCAATTGAAGGTTGCTCTTATCAAGCCTGGCTTGCATTTCAACCTGGTGCGCATGCATCTCATTAAAATAATATTCTCCAGTCTGAGCATTCTGATCAAAATAGTATTCTCCCATCTGACCACTCTGATCAAAATAATATTCTCCAGTCTGAGCATTCTGATCAAAATAATATTCTTCCATCTGAGCACTCTGATCAAAATTTGTGGTCCACATAGTATACTCCATAACACCTGATCAACAAAGATAAATACCTACAGAAAAATATCAGAGGCACAAAAGAATATAGAAATGATAGTAATGGTGACGATGGTGGAAATTTCTTTATAAATTTTTTTTGTAGTCTAATCAACCTAATTGTGCCAAATTGGCACCCAACGGGAAACACCTCCCCGGTAACAGCGCCAAAAACTTGATCGATCCAAAATGTAACCCTAAAGAGACCCAGCTATGGTGCAAATTACACGGAGATAAATCCCCGGTAACGGCGCCAAAAACTTGATCGGCCCCGGATATACACCCGGAGAACGATTGTAGTTTTACCGCAAGCACACGGTCAAGTGGCGAGCGGGTATCGAACACGAGGAGGTGGTGTTGGTTCCAATCTACCCTAGGTTGGCTCGACTACGAGGGTTTTATTGGTGGAGATGGGTATGGTATGATGTAATGACAATGGTGATGGATGTCGGTGTTGGTGATAGAGATGTTGGTCAAATATCGATTCAAATACAATATAATAAAAGTGTCTAGGGCTAGGGAATTCCCACTACGGATCGTCATACATCATTGTAAATAGTGAATCTCAATATTACTAGACTTGTGTTTAGGTGAACTAGTCGCAACTTAATGTAGAACCAAGCTCACGCTCTCGCGCTATTGCCGGTCTATAGCAAACCTAGATTAGAGCCCACTCTCGTGCAAACCCTAACCTAAGCCACTAGCATGAAGATCGACATCATCGACCAATCGCTCCTCGAGCCCACTCTTGTGCAAACTCGAGTTAGGATCTAGGTTGTGATAGTTCGTATTCGTCCAATCTCTTGCAAACGAATATGGGTATAGATTTATAATAAAAATCCTAGCTTTGGTCCAATCTCTTGCAAACCAAGTCTAGAGAATCTCGATTATAAACCTAAATCGAATATCTAGGCCTTCACATCGATTGAAATCCAATCTCTTGCAAACTGCAAATCGATGGAAATTTCTAGCAATCCGTGATAAATCAATCACAACCTAGCCTCCTAGCAATTCTAGTAACTTAGAAATTCATTCATCACAAATTTAAAATTAGATCCATAGGGTTCGTCCCCATGCCCTAGAACATCAAATCTACTCAAGCATAGCAATAACGATATAGAGATCAATAAAAGACATTGCTTGCATGTAAAAAGATATCAAATCAAATATTCAAACAACAAGAACAAGGATACTTAGCTTTGATGAAGAAGTTCAATCCAATTACAAGCTTTTAGAACCAAGAGGAGGCCTAGGGCATGGCCTAACCTCTAAAATAATAACTAAGAAAACATCATGGAACCCCTCTCTAATGACGGCTACAAACCTCTTAAATAGCCTCCCAAAACCCTCGCAAATAACCCCTCAAAACCCCCTCAAATTCGTGCCATAAATCAGCTTGGCCGTAACTTAAAATCTGGGCCCGCAGTCACTCGGGCCGAGTGGGAATATGACTCGGCCGAGTGGAAATTCCAGCATTGCATCATCAACTTGCAGAAATTCTCCAGATTTCATCCGACCTCCATTGGTGCATTCTTGACGGCGTTGGAACCGTCATGAAGTCTACTATCCATAAAAAACATGAGAAAAATACTTTGATTTCTGGAATGATAGCAGATTTTAAAATAGTGGAAGGCTGTCTGAAAATCTGGGCGCTCGTGTCATCGGCATCACTCGGCCGAGTGGGATTCTTCACTCGGTCGAGTGGGCTTCTCTACTCGCCGAGTAGGGTCTTCTGCGGTTCTTCAAAAATTCCAGAGAGTCTGCTTAGATCTCAGGAGAAAAACCATGTAACACTCGGGCAAGTGGGCTTCTTCACTCGGTCGAGTGGGCTTTGCCACTCGGCCGAGTGAGGCTTCTCTAAATTCCAGTAACTTGGCCTCTTCTCTGGACAAAATCTCTGTAGCACTCGGGCGAGTGGGCTTTCTCACTCGGGCGAGTGGTCTTCCTTGCTCGGCCGAGTGAACATGGCAAATCTTCGGTGCGTATCCGTTTCACTTGGGCGAGTGCGGTCCTTCACTCGACCGATTGAGCAGTATGCTCGGCCGAGAGGGGTACTCTTGAGCTCTTTTCTTCTCCTTTTCGTCTCCTCGTCGATTCTATCAAATTCTGTACTTCTCCACTCATCCTCTAGCGCTGGTAACTCCTCAATAAGGCCATGAACGATGCTACGTTACGCGTGCAAGTCCTTTAAGCTCATTTTGCTCCCAATTGCTCCATATTTCCTGAAATCCGACGAAAAGAAGAAATATTGAAAAGTAACGCGATATCGTCGAATACTCGTGAAAATCGCAATATGATCAATCAAAATGGCGAGAAAACATGCAGAAAAAAGATGTAAAATATGGAGCGATCAAGTACAATATGTGACCATTGAGTTCATCTCTTGCCTGGGCGCGACCCGGACGAATACCGAAAACACTGGCAGCTAGACCGGATGCTGACATGCAGCATATTTTTTGTTTGCCGAAACACAGGCAGCTAGACATGATGCTGAAAACCCAGGCAGCTAGACATGTAGATTGAACTCCAGTCACTCCCGCACTCTCTCAAACTATGAGTTACCCCAAAAACCCCAGTGAAGTGTCAAGTGTTCTATGTACATGTTTTATACGGGGTGTTCCGCAAGATGTTCCATGAGATGTTCCACCAGATATTCCACAAGATATTCCACAGCATGTTTCACAAGATGTTATCAATTCCTTGTTCACGATTATAGTTAACCAGGACAATTGGTTTTAAAACCAGAAAGTAAAGCAAAGTGGATGCTAAGAAATTTGAGGATAAAGACAAGTCCAACAAACATGGAATACAAAAATTGTTAGTTTAAGGGTGGTAGTTTCGTTAGCACACAATTTACCCAAGTTGATGGTTGTGTGTTACAACCACCAAAGTTGAAAGTTGGCAAAGTAATCTGTAGTTGATTACTTCCCTATTAGATTAGGTCCCTAGTTCGGTTCAAGTCAAGTAGACGTTCTAAGGCTATAGCGATGTCCTAAGTTCATACGAGGACACTAACAAATTTTCTAATTTTAGAATTAGTCGTGGCTTACTTTATCGAGCTCGTCGTGGCAAGACGAGGTTGAAGCTAGAGGAGCTGGTGCACGAGGATCGGTACCTACAAATACAAGAAATGGCTGGTTAAAGAGTATATTATTTTCTTAACGTGTTTGTATTTTTATAGTATCTTAGAACTCATCAAAATACGTACTAAATATTTTTAGATGGGCTACATGGAAGCAAAATAATTTTATATAGGAAGAAAATATTTTTCTAAGGCTTATAGGTATTTTTCATAATTTTAGAAGCTTAACATCAATTTAAAACTAATTAAAAATGAGAAACGATTTTTCATTATATATTTCAAAGATTTCTCTAGGACAAGCCACACGTCGGAATTCTTCCTACAAGTAGTCAAAACGACCGTATTAACTTGTACTATAACATATATTTTTCTCACGTATCAGTTTACGTGAAAATAACAAGTTATGAATTTTTGAACGAAAATAACATATTTAAATTTTAGCCTTAAAAATTTATTCTGAAAAAAATAAGCATCTGATTGAGATGAAACTAGCGTCATTGGGTCCAGAAAGTCATTTCTGATTTTCTGGAGCTAGTCTTGCATTTTTCTAACCTCTATATTATTTATTACGAATTTAAAACCAATAAACCAATATTATATAATTAACTAATACGTAAATACGCGTATTTATAAGCAAAATATGTATAAAATACGTTTATTAAAACCAAACCTTCGTTTCGCCACTCGTCAGTTGCATGGGATGGGGCTTCGTGCTCTCCCTGTCGGACGGCGTGGCGGAGGACGGCGTTGCTGCGGTGGAGCGACAAGGCAGTGGGGCGGCTAAGCCGGCAGAGGAGACGACGGCGAAGACAGCGATGGAAAGCAGCTGCTGTTGTGGCGACATGGGTCTGTGCATGGTGGGAGCGGTATCAGCTTACGGCGGCGGCAACAGATGAGCCAAGCGGCGGTCGAAGGTGAGCTCGAAGTGAGCTGCTCTTCGGGCCTCAGTGGTGTCCAGCGTATGTCAGAGCGGACGTCGGGGTGCAGCTGTCGGAGGGCGAAGGCGATCGTGGGGCTCTCCGAGCGGCTGAGGCAGAGAGAGCAGCGGGTTTCGGAGGTTGTCGGGGCTCCGAGGAGCTTGGGTGGAAGAGGGCGATCAGAGTGGGGGGTCACCTGAGCAATGATGACGCCTTGGGAGGTCAAGCAGGGTTTTGTGCTTGTCGGAGCTCCGGTGGCATCTTCAAGGGGCTTCGTCGGGCTATTTCGACGTCAGTGAGGCGAGGGAGGCTGGGGGGTGTTTTTGAATGATAGAAACAAGAGAGTGTGTTTGTTTGATGTGGGTTATTTTGAGAGCCTGGGGGTTTTGAACGAAGAGAACGAGGTGTGGGCTTTGGTGTTTGCGTGTGTTCCTCTGAGGGAAGAAGGGATTAACATGGGATTAAATAGTTAACGTTTATTAATAAATTATTAGGGGTATTAAATGATGGGTTTAGTTAGTCAAAATTATTAATTAGGTTAGGTTTTTTCTTTTTGACTAAGGGTGGAAAAAATCAAAACGTGTTAATCGTTTAAGGGTTAAAGTAATTAGGAGTTAAATGTAATTAGTAAATGTTAAAGTTAATTAGTTGATGAAATTAGGAAATTAGACTAACGCAATTTGTAACATGAAATTACGATTTTGCCCCTACTAGTAACCATGTCCGAAAATTACAAAAACATACCCACGTGATTGTATCATCGCGAGGATCGCGAATATGAGATCCGTTTCAGGGTTTGAGCTACGGAGATACGAGTTTAGGCCCAAACGTTTAGGAAGCGGGTTTGAGAGTTCTCTATTGATTTGACTTCAGAAAATTACGAAATTAATATGGGAGGCCCTAAATGATCATTGAAAGTTTGGAAACGGTTTGATGATGTTTGTATAGAAAATAAATTCATTAAGCCAAAACAGCAATAATTGAAAATGGATTTTTTTATCTGATTATTTAGAGGTATTTGATGAAACCTGAAATTACTAAAATACATTATAATTAGTCTAGTGCTTCAAAATATTTTTATAAGAAATGTTTGAAATCATAAAACTCCTGACAAACCATTACAAAATAGTTTGAAAAAAAATTGAAACTAGGTTAAATACGTAAATAGTTGTGTTGATGAAAACATGCCGTTACACCTGTGGTGCAGATCGACGGTCATCATTCAACATAGAAGGTCGACGTTGAGCTTCCTGATCGAGCCGGAATCAACTCCGAAACGATGTCGTTTACCGCAAGCGCACGGTATAGTGACAAGCGGGTACCGAACACGGGGAAGCGGTGCTATACTACCTATCTACTCTTAGGTTGAGTTAGACTTGCGAGTTTATTGGTGGATGTGGAGTATGGATGGTCGTAATGGTGATGGATGCGAAAGTTATGTCACTCAACGTCGCAAGCAAGTGGTTCCACACAAAGAAAGAAAGAAATAAAATACAAAAGATTAGGGCTTAGGGCTTTCCACTAGGACCGTCGGATGTCGACGCTAGGCTAGACT
This sequence comes from Scilla litardierei, assembly GCA_030789695.1. NCBI lineage: Eukaryota > Viridiplantae > Streptophyta > Magnoliopsida > Asparagales > Asparagaceae > Scilla > Scilla litardierei. The sequence goes on from JAULAV010004408.1 coordinate 168,766, forward strand.
CTTACGTTGCGTTGGTTTTATTGGGGGATTTGTAGCATCTAGAAAGTGAATTCATGCGTCTGGGCATCATGAATCTAACGTATCGCATTAACCCCGCTCTCACGATAGGCGCATACGATACGTGCATTAAGGATCTACAAAGTTCTCACCACTCTCGTGGTTCGAACGCTCTCTGTAGGATCCTAACAAAACAAGGACGTTAGGATCGAATAATAAAGTCGAGACTTACGCTTGCGTACGCGGCACCGTAATCTCGGAACTTCGCCCTCGGATTCGCCACAACGGTCGATACTTCGTCACGAAGGATCGAAGCAGAGTTTCACCGCCTAAATCTCTAACTAGAAGAGGATTTTAATGGAAGGGAGAAGAAGAACATAAGATGCCTTATGCAAACTTATGGCATGGAAAGTGTGTTTGAATGCCTTACCCTTGGGTCCTATTTATAGGCTTTAGGGGTGGTTATTGTAGGAAATAACCAATTATAAGCTTACTAGCCTATATTAGCACATTCATTTATCTTCTTCTTTATCCACTTATCAAGTGCCATTTTGCACTTATCAAGTGGCTTTTTCCACTTATCGAGTGGTCCTTTTCACACGAGAAAAGGTCCCCTTCGCGCACGCCTTCGTGCACGCGACATCTGAGGTCCGTATACCCTCATACATCCCCTCATGGGTGTATTTATGTCGTCCATATCCAACATCTCCCACTCACACTTGAGGGGATTGTAAGGAAACTTATTTTCCTCTAACTCTTCTGTTTATCATACTGAGAAATAGGCCGTGTGACCGTCATGCGCATAGAGTCCGCTGTTGTGCACTTATTAGAGATACACAACACTCCTCGAGGTGCAAAGTTGAGTAGATCAACGCATGCTTTACCCTAGATTATTTCTTCACATTTCTTATACTTTATATTCAACAATTGAATCTCATCTGGATTGCAATTGGCTGGCCAGCTTTGAATTTTTAAAGTCCAAATGTGAATGTGAAATTAATCTTTCTCTTCTTGTGATCCTTTCGATCTTGACTTGACTTGCTTTTCTAACATGCCCCGCCGGACCGAATTAACCATAGTCCATAAGTAACATGCTAAGATAGCAATCACCCGGTCAAATCTAAAGGAACCAATTAGAGTCCATAGGGTAATGAATTAAGACCCATGTGGTCTTTGGGTCTCACATAATAGTAAACTTATTTACTATTCTAACCCAATGGTCAAAAAATGCATACGTAGTATGAATACGTATTACAACATCGCTCCTTTCCGAGGGAGTGTATGTCTCAATGATGTTGTAAGGATGATAATCAGACACCACAATGTCTGACTTTGAGTCCCTTTTTCTACTCAAATAATCCTTTGGACTCACATCTCGCATTTAGACAGATAGGATTTCAAAATCCTCTTAGATCTTCTGTAAGCATCCATATGATGCAGATCTTTCATGCGACCATTTTGTTTAAGTCATGACTTTAAATCATCCGTCTGATGATTTTGACTTTAAACAGGTCTCATCTCTATTCTATCCGTCTGATAGAATAAGGTGGTTGCTCATGTGAGAGAGCCAACCTCAATTTGTCCGACATACTAGAAAGTATAGCTGAGATTTCAAAAATGTACACAAACATTTCTCAAGAAATTCATATGCAATGTTTGAAAAAGAACTTATTCTTTTATTAAATTTGATCATTTACAGACATGGGAATTTATATTTGGTACAACTCAGCTCTTACGCAATCCTTGAGATGATAAGTGTTTGTAAAACACATCTCTGGGATCGCCTTCGTAAGTGGATCCGCTATCATCTCATGCGTAGATATGTACCTTATGTCTACCTTCTTGGTCTTGTCATAGTCTTTTGCAAGTCTGCAGTTCCTTTAAGATACTGCATTATCCTCTTAACCGCTTTCCAGGGTTCTTGCCCTGGGTTGGATTGGTAACGACTTACCATTCCAACGGCAAAACAGATGTCTGGTCTTTTACGCATCTTAGCGTATATAAGACTACCAACTGCACTGGAATATGGAACTTTTTCCATAATTTCCTTTTCCTTTTGGTTCTTTGGACATGATTTCAGACATAAATTGTCGCACTAGCTTATTGGAGTATCAATGGACTTGCAGTCCTGCATATTAAAACGTTCTAAAACCTTCTTTATATAAGTCTCCTGTGAAAGAGAAAGAAGTTTCTTCGAACGATTCCTTGAAATCTTAATTCCAAGGGTATATGCGGCTTCTCCCATGTCTTTCATCTCAAAAACTGATGAAAGCTAAGCCTTGATATCCATCACAAAGCCCTTGCCATTTTCGGCTATTAAAATGTCATCTACATATAGAGACATAATAACGTACTTGCTCTTTAATCCTCTTGATATATACGCAGTTATCTTCATCAAGCATGAAAAAACCATTTGATAAGACAACTTCTTGAAATCGTATATACCATTGCCTCGAGGATTGTTTAAGACCATATATGGATTTAAGAAGTTTACAAACCTTATGTTTGTTTCCTTCTTTTACAAACCCTGTTGGTTGTACCATATAGATCTCCTCGTCCAATTCTCCATTGAGAAAGGCAGTCTTTACATCCATTTGATGTAATTCGAGGTCTAAGCAAGCTACCATTGCCAGAATTAGGCGAATCGAGGTAAAACGAACAACAGGTGAGAAGGTCTCTTCGTAGTCTATCCCTTCCTGTTGGATAAAACCTTTCGCGATAAGGCGAGCTTTATATCTGTCAATAGAGCCATCAGCCTTATGCTTGATCTTAAGAACCCATTTGTTCCCAATAGCTCTACGTCCTCTGGGTAAGTCAACTAAGTAACAGACTTGGTTAACTTTCATGGATTCTAACTCCTCTTGCATCGCTTCCATCCATTTGTCTTTAGCAGGGCAAGATACGGCCTGTTTGAAAGTAGCAGGCTCGTCATCTTCTTGTAGTAAAGTCATAAAGGTTTGCGGAAATTCATCCTCAAATCTTAGAGGAGCCAACCTTGTACGACTACTACGTCGTATTTGAGATTCTTCAAGTCCTTGTTGACTCGAATTTAGATCAATTCTAATATCACTCCCACTTGGAATGTCGTTAGAATTGCTCCCACTTGGATCATTATTCCCGTATGGAATAGGATAATCGTCATTCGTAAAATCCATTGGTGAAGGTTGAAACGTATTTTCGTTTTCACCAAGAATTCTCCCACTCGAATGAGGTAATCCTTCTTGATCATAAATCTCAAATAGAGATAAGTCCTGACTTATCTCGCCCTGTCTTGGAAACTCGTTTTCCAAGAAAGTGACATCCCTCGACTCAAACTCAATTAGCCCACCATTGTCTTCCTGACTAACAAAAACATAACCTTTGGAGTTTTCTGTGTATCGTATAAAGATACATTTCCTTCCCCTTGGCCCAAGTTTGCCATACTTATGGGAGGAAATATGTGCGTAGGATGCACAACCCCAAGGTTTCAAAAATGTTTAAGTCAGGAGACCTTTGGTTCCACAACTCATAAGGAGTGGAGCTAACTGATTTCGAGGGTACGCGGTTTAAAATGAAAGCGGCCGTCAATAATGCATCACCCCAAAAGGTGATTGGCAAGTTAGCTTTGTGCCATCATTGAACGGACCATTTCCATTAAAGTCCTATTTCTCCTTTCTGCAACACCGGTTTGTTGAGGAGTATAAGGCATAGTTACCTGATGTACTATGCCTTTTTCATCACAAAGTTCCTTAAAACTTGTTGATTGATATTCACCGCCCCTATCGGTTCGCAAGACCTTAATCTTGCGATCTAATTGATTCTCCACTAAACTAATATAGTTTTTAAAGCAAGCCAATGCTTCACTTTTGTGAGATATCAAATAGATATGTCCGAATCGGGTGAAATCATCAATAAAAGTGATGAAATAGGACTTCCCGCGTCTTGTCTTGACATTCATCGGACCACATATGTCCGAATGGATAAGCTGTAATGGAACCTCGGCCCTTGTGCCGGTTCCAAACGGCTTGCAACAAGATTTCCCCACTAGGCAATGTTCGCATGTCGACATTTCAACCTTTGAAACATTGGATAGAAGGCCACGTTTGGCAAGTCTATCCATACGCGTTGGTCCAATATGACCAAGTCTTGCGTGCCAACAAATCTCATCAGACTCATAAGTCTTAGAATTTGTAATAAGGAAATTTTCATTACACGAGGAATCATACATTGTACTCATTACAATAAATCCTTTAAATACAAACCCAGTACCAATAAGAGTATTATTACAACTTAAGTCCACATTACAATCATGAAAAAACCAGTTATAGCAAAGACCCATTAACATGACCACAGATATTATATTCCTTTGAATATCTGGAGCGAAGAGTACATTATGAAGTAGGAGAGTGCGGCCGTTATCCAAGACTAGCTTGCAAGTCCCAACGCCTTTCACTTCAACATGTGTGTTGTTTCATACATAGATCCACTTCGTTCCTTGGGGTATCCGGTGATACTCCACGAAGGACCGTCTGTCCCTTGCTATGTGGTCGGTGGCACCTGAATCAATTATCCAAAACGGATTAGATTCCACAAGAAATATTGAACTAGAAACACATATGTAACTAGTATTACAAGTTACCTCATCACCTCCACTCGTACACGAACGAGCATAGTGACCGAGCTTGTTGCACTTGAAGCACTTGATCTTCTTTAAGTCTTTCTTCTTGTGCCATTTCTTGTGCCCACCCTTATGTTTGGGTTTCTTGGTAGACTCAGGTTGCTTATTACGTTCATTAGAAGACTTCGAACGATCTTTACGTTTCTTTCCCCCGTGTGGGGAACTATCAACCACGTGCACTTCTGCACTTGGCTTGGCAGCCGCAAGCCGCTCTTCCTCTAATTCGAGGTGCTTAGAAACATCGCTGAAAGTCTTGATGCTCTCATTATGAGTGAGATGCATCTTCATTTGGTCCCACCCATTTGGTAGGGAACGTATGACTGCTTGGATTTGTTGCTCATCAGTGAGCATATGACCTGCATCCTTTAACTCTGAGATTAGATTCGCCATATGTCGCAGATGTTTCCCCATGGAATGATCTGGACGTTTCTTGTATGAATCAAATCTTATAGTTAAAGAACGAAGTTTGGACACCGATGTGCCACCAAACTTCTCCTCCAGCTTGGACCATATGTCCATGGCTAAGTCATGCTCTCGGAAGATGCGCATTATGTCATCAGCCATACTGCTTAATAACGTAATGCGTGCTATCTTGTTCTTCCGAGACCAAGCATCAAAAGCTTCCTTGTCTCGTCTGTGTTGGGCCGTAGTGCCCAACTCGGGTTCAATCATTACGTTCTTTAGAGTTTCGAGCACTTCTTGCTCCTCTAAAACGTATTGTATCTTGATGGACCAAAGTTTGTAATTATCGTCGTTGAGTTTTTCACCTCTGTTTAACTCAGCGACGATATACTTTGAAGCGGAAGACATTTTACTTTTAAAATGCTGCAAAAGATACAGAACCGAAGGTTTGATTAAAAACATTGCATTAAAAATTCTTTAAAATATAATTCCCACTTGAAATGATAATAGAATATCCCATTTGGATAGTTCTAATTTCAACTCCCACTTGGAATGATATTTATGATTTGATAAGTTACTTTCGAAAAATATTGAAGATGTACTCTAGAATCGGAAAGGTCACTACGTTTCCAATCACCATCTAGAGTAACTTTCAACATTTCCCCATCACTTTATCAAATAATAGTACTCTTATAGTACTTTGCAGCGGAAACACGTTTTTGAAAAACGTATTTATCAAAAATATTTTGCAAACGTATTTCGCAGTATTTTGAAAAAGTATTGTTCAAATGCATTTTGCAAACGTATTTTGTAAGGCCTATACCCCATTATATGGAGTCATAGCCAAAATATTTCGACAATTCCCCGGCCATAACCGGGGTCGTGCCGTGCCAAGGCCGAATTCATCTTCCTTCCGAAGTGAGAGTTGCCATCGCAACTTGGCCAAAGCCGGATCCACCCTGGGAAAAATGCGATATTCCAACTTAGTACCCTTATGATACTGTGAAATGTACGGTAATCCATTGCCATTTGCCGGGATAAGTCGTACTTGTACCAAGGCCAGATTCCCCCTTTGGGGATTTTTCTGCAAGCCATCGTCACCGGCCCCCGTATGGATCCAGGCGCTTCCCCCCGTATAGGAGAGTTTTACCGCAGAATTTTACCGCAGACGAATGTCGTTCGCCCCGTATGGGATAGTCGGCAGGTGTCCGGGGCCGAAACTACTGGCAAGGCCTCCAGCTGAATTGGTCGACCAAAAATCCCGGATTGGTCGACCAATGCCGACCAAGGATCCTGCAACCCCCGGTGGCCAGGGCCTCTGCCCTGGCCGAGGCTGGCCATAGGCCGGCTAAGGGCCTCTGCCCTGGCCGGCCAGGGGCCCTGGCCCCTCGGCCAGGGCCTCTGCCCTGGCCCTGGCAAAGGCCAGGGCCGGCCAGGCTCTGCCCTGGCCTCTGCCAGGGCCGGCAGGGCCCTGGCCTCTGGCCAGGGCCGGCCAGGCCCTGGCCTGGCCGCGGCCAGGGCTCTCTGGCCCTGGCCGAGGCCGGCCAGGGCCCTCTGGCCCAGGCCTGGCCGCGGCCAGGGCCCCCTGGCCATGGTCGACCATGGCCTGGCCATGGCCGGCCTTGGCCCTTTGGCCTTGGCCGGCCACCCCCTTGTATGGGGTTGCTGCACACCCCACCAGAGGGGTGGCCGTGGTGGTTATTGGCCGTAGCCAACCCCCTCCACATGGGGAGGGGGTGCATTGCCTTCACAGCCCATTTGGCCATGGTGATCATGCACCAAAAGTCATCTTCCCCGATGGGAATAACTACCATCTTCTTCCTCGATGAAGCACCCGTTCGTCGATGAAGCACCCGTTCGTCGAGAAAGTAGTTATTCTCTAATGGCCGTGTGCCAAAATGAAAAATTAACATACTTTAAAATTCGTAAACTACGCGCTCCACATGAAGAGAGTTCACATTCCCTATGAATGGAGACTCAGCATTGATCGGTCCATATTTTACACCTTTTTCTGCATATTTGCATGCCATTTCGATCACCCATATCACGCTTTTCACGATTATTCGACGATATTGCGTTACTTTTCACTATTTCTTGTTTTTGTCGGATTTCAAGAAATAAGGAGCGATCGGGAGCAAAAATGAGCTTAAAGGATTTGCACCCACTCCAGAGTGTCAACCATGGCTCTTTTGAGGGTTATTCTGCAATGTAAGACGAGTGGAAGAAGAAAGAACGTCGTAGGAGCGACGAGGAAGAGAAAAGATGGAGATTGGGCATTTTCAGCATGCCACTCAGCCGAGTGAAGGAGTCACTCGGCCGAGCATTGAGACCCCGCTCGGCCGGCCAGATCGGACACGCAACAGAGATGTATCAGCGTGCACTCGATCGAGCATCGCACGCCCACTCGGCCGAGTTCGGAGACTCCGTCCGCCCGAGTGGCACCCAGACGACGGCGAGCCAAAATGTCCAACTCTCTGTAATCCGTCAGTAGACTACGAGCTCTAACTCAGCCGAGTTCCAAAAGCCCCTCGGCCGAGTGACATTTGCCACTCGGCCGAGTGATGTCGAGGACACGAAGCGCCCAGATTTTCAGACATCCTCCAACTCTTTTGAAATATGCTATCATTCCAGTGGGTAAATTATTTTTCTCATATTTTTATGGATATTAGACTTCATGATGATTCCAACGCCGCTAAGAACGTGCAAATCGGAGGTCGGATGAAATCTGGGGAATTTCTGCAAGTCGATGCTGCAATGCTGGAATTCGCATGTCAGTGTCACTCGGCCGAGTGATATTTCCACTCGGCCGAGTGACCAGTTTTTGACAGTTTTTGACAGTTTTGACAGAGTGCTATTTTCTGGAGTTTTCTGCAGGAAAGCTCACTCGACCGAGTGAGATTTCCACTCGGCCGAGTGAGATTTCCACTCGGCCGAGTGAGATTTCCACTCGGCCGAGTCGTAACTGGCGCAGATTTTTTGCACGCGCAGATTCAGTTTTGGGCCCGAATTTCAGGGGCTTTTTAGGCAGTTTTGCTAGGGTTTTGGGGGAGTATTTAAGGGTTTTGTAGCCACCATTAGAGGGGGATCCCCCATGTTTTCTTAGGTTCCCAAGATGTTTTCTTAGTGATTATTTTAGAGATTAGGCCATGCCCTAGGCCCTCTCTTGGATCTAAAAGCTTGTATTTGGATTGAAGATTTTCATCAAGCTAAGTATTTTGTTCTTTTTTATTTGAATCTTTGTTTTTCTATCTTTTGTATGCAAGCAATGATTTTTATTGATTCTCATATGCTTATTGCTATGCTAGAGTAGATTTGTTGTTCTAGGGTTTGGGGATGAACCCTATGGATCTAATTTCATATTTGTGATGAATGAATTTCTAAATTGCTAGAATTACTAGGAGGTTAGGTTGTGATTGATTTACTACGGATAGCTAGGGATTTTCATCGATTTGGGATTTGCAAGAGATTGGATTCTAATCGATGGGAAGGCCTAGATATTCGATTTAGATTTACAATTGGATTTCCCTAGATTTGGTTTGCAAGAGATTGGACCAAAGCTAGGATTTTTAATTGTAAATCTATACCAATATTCGTTTGCAAGAGATTGGACGAATACGAACTATCACAACCTAGATCGTGACTCGAGTTTACACAAGAGTGGGCTCGAGAAGCGATTGGACAATGATGTCGATCCTAATGCTAGCGGCTTAGGCTAGGGTTTGCAAGAGATTGGGCCCTATCCTAGGTTCGCTATAGACTGGCAATAGCGTGAGAGCGTGAGCTTGGTTCTCTATTCAGTTACGACTAGTTCACCTCAACGCAAGTCTAATAATATTGAGATTCACTATTCACAATTACGAATGACGGTCCGTAGTGTGGATTCCCTAGCCCTAGACACTTTTAGTGTATTGTATTTGAATTGATATTTGACCGATTTCTCTATCTCCGACACCGACATCCATCACCATTGCCATTACATTATACCATAACCATCTCCACCAATAAAACCATCGTAGTCAAACCAACCTAGGATAGATTGGAGCCAACACCACCTCCTCGTGTTCGATACCCGCTCGCCACTACACCGTGCGCTTGCGGTAAAACTACACGATCGCTCTTTAGGGTGTACGCCCGGGCGCGATCAAGTTTTTGGCGCCGTTGCCGGGGAGGTGTTTCCTGTTGGGTGCCAATTTGTCACAATTAGGTTGATTAGATTACATTAAAAAAACAAAAAAAATCAAAAAAAACATTAGGAGAGATTTTTTCCCACCACCTGCTATTATTATCTTTATCTCTCTTTGTACCACTGACGTCTTTTCCAGGTTGTTTACTTTGATCGATCAGGTACAGTTGTTGCGGCGATGGTGCTTCCAAAGAAAATGCGAGCGGGCTCTATACAATCCTACATATATCTCGCTGCATTCTATCAGGCTGATGGAGAATCCTTCGGGGAAGCCTTGTCTAGGTTTGAAGGAATGTTAGAAATGTTCCAGATGGAGTCAGACCATGAGTGGAATGACTCCACGCTATTTGATATCTTCACTAGAAGGCTAAAGGGACCCTCACGTGAGTTTTTGAAGAGGATGCAAGTGGGGAAGTTCAGTGATCTACAGTTGGCAGCAGCCTTGGAGCAAATGATAGATGATGCTCGATCTACCGGTTCACTAACCGTTACGGTAAGTATACCATACGACCAAGTATTCATCGATTTTGTTATGGCTAATGTCTCTAGCGCAGGTACTATCATAGATGGAGTGTATGCTTCACTTGAAGGTGATCATATCCACCTTTACACCATCAACACTCCACAAATAGAGACATCTGAACTGTCAAAGGAGGACACATGTATGGACCTATTGAGAAACATTGTTGACGTAGTTCGAGATTCCGGTCCATTGACAATAAAGGCAGGTGATCCTTTTGAGCTTGAATTTCAAAACTTTATTACTCATTGTATCTCTTCCACAGGCACAATTGATGATGGAGTCTATGCTCTAGTTGAGGGGCACAAGACACACTTTTATACCGCGGTCAAGATACATGAGCCCATAGAGCCACCTGCACCTACTATTGAGGAGGCCAAGCCATGCAATCGGGTGCCTCGAGCTCCAGGACAGAAACAAAGAAGGAGGCATGAAAAGGAGATGATGACGTTTACATTGCCTTCTATACCTGAGGAGCCTGAGGAGGATGTCCACGTTCAGCTTGGGGGAGAGTCAGCTTGTGTCATCGTCGATCCCCCTTGTCACCCACATGAGCCAGAGCTTGCTGTTGAGGAGGCCTTACATGCGGAGCCAGAGCTTGTCACCGGGGAGGCCATGCATTGGGACATGGACACATCCATTCATGAGGATCCCGAGCATTACCCTCCTCCTTTCGAGCTACCACAACCGCCTCTACTTTCTACAGAGTCTGAGCATCCCTCAGAGGACCACCCTTCCACTGACGCCGAGGACAATCCCACAGAGCTTATGGCTCCCCTTCAGGGGGATCTCTTTACTCCCTCACCCTATACATTTGATTCCCCTCCCATATATGATGCTTACTATGATTCAGATTTTGACGACTCATTGCACCTTTTGCAGGATTCATGTACATACGATCAAGAGGTACGATGGGACGTATACGAGGATGAGAGCGAGGAGTTAGCACCCATGGATGCTATTAATTATGATCAGGAGGTGCGATGGGATAAGTCTGACGATGATGAGGAGCTGCCTGATGAGACCTACGCTTATATGCCCAAGCTACCTGAACAACCTGAGGCGAACAATAAGGAGTTGATCGACGTGGTATACGAGAGTGGAGATTTATTTCCAGGGAAGTGTTGTCACCCGTCTTTAATTTTAAATACTTATGTTGATGACCCTCTTTGGAATACATTTATTTTGGGGAAGAATTATCCACATCAGATTGATGCGGCTTATCTCTTGCAAGGTACAGTGGAGCCCTTGGAGAGGTGCTGGGAGCCGCATTGCTGGAGTCTGATGGAGTCCGTGGACACACGCATCTGGCAGAGCCACGGAAAGAGCAGTTGGAGCAGTTGCCTGCACCGGCAAAGATACTGGATCCACCTTTTGCTATAGGTGATATCAATCCAGTAGTGTAGAAATTTTTATGCTTTCAATAAACCCGAATCCTCTCGACAGCGAGGGGACCGTATAGATTTGATTGAATAAATATCACCTCTTATGACGGCAACAAAAATTTTTACACCCCAAACCCATTATATACATTAATTGCCATCTCCATATTTTGATGTGTCACATCCTTTTGCTCACCACATTCGAGCATTTCTTTCAAGTGAAACCTTGCTTTCTTATTCGTTTGACTTGATCACGCTTTGCAAAGCCATGACATTTTTGGTCAAGTCATTTGAATAGGATTGTTTGGTATAAGCTTGGGGGAAGGCGCTCGCATGCATCATTGTATGTGCATGTAGTTGCATTAGGATTTCATGTCATTCATTTCATCATTTTTCATTCACCCCCTTATTATTATCGATGTTCCTCATATTCTTTCATTATGATCACATTGAGGACAATGTGAAGTTTAAGCTTGGGGGAGTGCATTTCCATGCCATTTAGATGCATTAGTTGCATTTTTACTTTATTTTAGGGTTTTTAAAATTTTTCAAAATTTTTGCATCATCTTTTTGATTTTTCCATCTTATTTTCCTTTTATGTGTGTTCATGCATCATATTGTGTGCTTGATTTTCTTTTCTTTCCCCTCTTTTATTTTTATTTCTTTATTTTCCTTTTCTCTTTTTCCGCTAGATGAGTTTTGTAAGATGATATCTCTTATTGCTTTACCAACCATCACGATGCTTATTATTCCTTGCCATGCTACTTAGAGTATTCCATAGTCTTGCTATTCACATGTGCTTGCAAATCTATTTCTTTTGATGATTCCTCTACATGAATGCATGATATTAATTGAAACCGAATGTATGGATTAGTGTTTTGTATGCTTTTATTGGAAATGCACCAAGATTCACGCATCATTAGTATATCTGAAGCATCAGTTTTATTGTCTTATTCACCTTCTGTTGCATGCCTGATATGGTGGTAAACTTTACTGCTTGACTTCACTATTTATTGAAATGATTGAGAATATCCATGCTTACATATGAGTTTTAGTTGAAGTATTATTTTATTGAACCGTTCGTGCACATCTTATAGTGAACCGAGTGTTACATTATTTCTTTCTCAACATATATCTTTTTATTCTCTACATGTCATTTGAGTTCACCTCCTAAAGCTAATTATATCGCATCTATTTCCCAAAAATTCCCACAAAAGAAACAGTTAGCTCCAAAAAGTCCAAAAAGCCAAAAAGGAGCCAAAATCCAAAAATACAAATCATATAGCTCCTACAAAAATCCAAAAAGAAAAATGAGAAACAAAGTCCAAAAGAAAAAAAAGAGATATTTCTCTATCTCATTATTGGAGCCACAAAATACTTGGGAAAACCAAGGCAAAAATCCCATTTTCCACTATCATATTCCTTTAGATGTGATGCCTCAAGCTAAGCTTGGGGGGTGAATTCATTTGACCATATGAGTGAGTATGACATTAGAGTGGATACGTGCATGAATGGGAATATTCGATAATGCTTAGACTTTGCAAAATATTTTAGATATGGAGATTTTTCATGATTTGAAATAAATATGTGAATGCCATGACTCTTATTCTATTCTCTATTGCATGCTTGGTGTGTATCTTATATGCTTCATTTATAACTTTTGATTGAAAAGTGCATCGCCAACATTTATATATTAAATTCTATGAAATGCGTGATGTGGATATGAATTGATTGTATGAATTTAGAGAGTCCCTCTTATTGTTCTTAAAAGCTTGCAAGTACCATGTTTATGAAAGATATGAAATCCTTATAGCATGTGATTTGTATTTTCCAAGTCATCGTGATGTGTAGCTTATGGCTTGAGATCTGAGAGTATAATCTAGTGACCCCTTCCACTTCGTATTTTTTTATTTCATTTCCCTTATTTTTCATCTCCCGACTTCGTCTTTTTACTTATCTTCCTCGAGGACGAGTAAGAGGTAAGCTTGGGGGATTTTGATCGGTCCATATTTTACACCTTTTTTCTGCATATTTGCATGCCATTTCGATCACCCATATCAAGCTTTTCACGATTATTCGACGATATTGCGTTACTTTTCACTATTTCTTGTTTTTGTCGGATTTCAGGAAATATGGAGCGATCGGGAGCAAAATGAGCTTAAAGGATTTGCACCCACTTCGGAGTGTCAACCATGGCTCTTTTGAGGGTTATTCTGCAATGGAAGACGAGTGGAAGAAGAAAGAACGTCGTAGGAGCGACGAGGAAGAGAAAAGATGGAGATTGGGCATTTTCAGCATGCCACTCGGCCGAGTGAAGGAGTCACTCGGTCGAGCATTGAGACCCCGCTCGGCCGGCCAGATCGGACACGCAACAGAGATGTTTCAGCGTGCACTCAGCCGAGCATCGCACGCCCACTCGGCCGAGTTCGGAGACTCCGTCCGCCCGAGTGGCACCCAGACGACGGCGAGCCAAAATGTCCAACTCTCTGTAATCCGTCATTCGACTACGAGCTCCGACTCGGCCGAGTTCCAAAAGCCCCTCGGCCGAGTGACATTTGCCACTCGGCCGAGTGATGCCAAGGACACGAAGCGCCCAGATTTTCAGACATCCTCCACCTCTTTTGAAATTTGCTATCATTCCAATGGGTAAATTATTTTTCTCATATTTTTTATGGATAGTAGACTTCATGACGATTCCAACGCCGCCAAGAACACACAAATCGGAGGTCAGATGAAATCTGGGGAATTTCTGCAAGTCGATGCTGCAGTGCTGGAATTTGCATGTCAGTGTCACTCGGCCGAGTGACATTTCCACTCGGCCGAGTGACCAGTTTTTGACAGTTTTTGACAGTTTTGACAGAGTGCTATTTTCTGGAGTTTTCTGCAGGAAAGCTCACTCGACCGAGTGAGATTTCCACTCGACCGAGTGAGATTTCCACTCGGCCGAGTGAGATTTCCACTCGGCCGAGTCGTAACTGGCGCAGATTTTTGGCACGCGCAGATTCAGTTTTGGGCCCGAATTTCAGGGGCTTTTTAGGCAGTTTTGCTAGGGTTTTTGGGGGAGTATTTAAGGGTTTTGTAGCCACCATTAGAGGGGGATCCCCCATGTTTTCTTAGGTTCCCAAGATGTTTTCTTAGTGATTATTTTAGAGATTAGGCCATGCCCTAGGCCCTCTCTTGGATCTAAAAGGTTGTATTTGGATTGAAGATTTTCATCAAGCTAAGTATTTTGTTCTTTTTTATTTGAATCTTTGTTTTTCTATCTTTTGTATGCAAGCAATGATTTTTATTGATTCTCATATGCTTATTGCTATGCTAGAGTAGATTTGTTGTTCTAGGGTTTGGGGATGAACCCTATGGATCTAATTTCATATTTGTGATGAATGAATTTCTAAATTGCTAGAATTGCTAGGAGGTTAGGTTGTGATTGATTTACTACGGATAGCTAGGGATTTTCATCGATTTGGGATTTGCAAGAGATTGGATTCTAATCGATGGGAAGGCCTAGATATTCGATTTAGATTTACAATTGGATTTCCCTAGATTTGGTTTGCAAGAGATTGGACCAAAGCTAGGATTTTTAATTGTAAATCTATACCAATATTCGTTTGCAAGAGATTGGACGAATACGAACTATCATAACCTAGATCGTGACTCGAGTTTGCACGAGAGTGGGCTCGAGAAGCGATTGGACAATGATGTCGATCCTAATGCTAGCGGCTTAGGCTAGGGTTTGCAAGAGATTGGGCCCTATCCTAGGTTCGCTATAGACCGGCAATAGCACGAGAGCGTGAGCTTGGTTCTCTATTCAGTTACGACTAGTTCACCTCAATGCAAGTCTAATAATATTGAGATTCACTATTCACAATTACGAATGACGGTCCGTAGTGGGGATTCCCTAGCCCTAGACACTTTTAGTGTATTGTATTTGAATTGATATTTGACCGATTTCTCTATCTCCGACACCGACATCCATCACCATTTCCATTACATTATACCATAACCATCTCCACCAATAAAACCATCGTAGTCAAACCAACCTAGGATAGATTGGAGCCAACACCACCTCCTCGTGTTCGATACCCGCTCGCCACTACACCGTGCGCTTGCGGTAAAACTACACGGTCGCTCTTTAGGGTGTACGCCCAGGCGCGATCAAGTTTTTGGCGCCGTTGCCGGGGAGGTGTTTCCTGTTGGGTGCCAATTTGTCACAATTAGGTTGATTAGATTACATTAAAAAACAAAAAAAATCAAAAAAAAAACATTAGGAAAGATTTTTTCCCACCACCTGCTATTATTATCTTTATCTCTCTTTGTACCACTGACGTCTTTTCCAGGTTGTTTACTTTGATCGATCAGGTACAGTTGTTGCGGCGATGGTGCTTCCAAAGAAAATGCGAGCGGGCTCTATACAATCCTACATATATCTCGCTGCATTCTATCAGGCTGATGGAGAATCCTTCGGGGAAGCCTTGTCTAGGTTTGAAGGAATGTTAGAAAAGTTCCAGATGGAGTCAGACCATGAGTGGAATGACTCCACGCTATTTGATATCTTCACTAGAAGGCTAAAGGGACCCTCACGTGAGTTTTTGAAGAGGATGCAAGCGGGGAAGTTCAGTGATCTACAGTTGGCAGCAGCCTTGGAGCAAATGATAGATGATGCTCGATCTACCGGTTCACTAACCGTTACGGTAAGTATACCATACGACCAAGTATTCATCGATTTTGTTATGGCTAATGTCTCTAGCGTAGGTACTATCATAGATGGAGTGTATGCTTCACTTGAAGGTGATCATATCCACCTTTACACCATCAACACTCCACAAATAGAGACATCTGAACTGTCAAAGGAGGACACATATATGGACCTATTGAGAAACATTGTTGACGTAGTTCGAGATTCCGGTCCATTGACAATAAAGGCAGGTGATCCTTTTGAGCTTGAATTTCAAAACTTTATTACTCATTGTATCTCTTCCACAGGCACAATTGATGATGGAGTCTATGCTCTAGTTGAGGGGCACAAGACCCACTTTTATACCGCGGTCAAGATACATGAGCCCATAGAGCCACCTGCACCTACTATTGAGGAGGCCAAGCCATGCAATCGGGTGCCTCGAGCTCCAGGACAGAAACAAAGAAGGAGGCATGAAAAGGAGATGATGACGTTTACATTGCCTTCTATACCTGAGGAGCCTGAGGAGGATGTCCACGTTCAGCTTGGGGGAGAGTCAGCTTGTGTCATCGTCGCTCCCCCTTGTCACCTACATGAGCCAGAGCTTGCTGTTGAGGAGGCCTTACATGCGGAGCTAGAGCTTGTCACCAGGGAGGCCGTGCATTGGGACGTGGACACATCCATTCATGAGGATCCCGAGCATTACCCTCCTCCTTTTGAGCTACCGCAGCCGCCTCTACTTTCTACAGAGGCTGAGCATCCCTTAGAGGACCACCCTTCCACTGACGCCGAGGACAATCCCACAGAGCTTATGGTTCCCCTTCAGGGGGATCTCTTTACTCCCTCGCCCTTTACATTTGATTCCCCTCCCATATATGATGCTTGCTATGATTCAGATTTTGACGACTCATTGCACCTTTTGCAGGATTCATGTACATACGATCAAGAGGTACGATGGGACGTATACGAGGATGAGAGCGAGGAGTTAGCACCCATGGATGCTATTAATTATGATCAGGAGGTGCGATGGGATAAGTCTGACGATGATGAGGAGCTGCCTGATGAGACCTACAATTATATGCCCAAGCTACCTGAACAACCTGAGGCGAACAATGAGGAGTTGATCGACGTGGTATACGAGAGTGGAGATTTATTTCCAGGGAAGTGTTGTCACCCGTCTTTAATTTTAAAACTTATGTTGATGACCCTCTTTAGAAATCATTTATTTTGGGGAAAAATACTTATCTTGGTACAAAGGAGGGGCCTAGGGCATAGCCAAACTCCTCAAAAAAACCGTCTCCAAAAAAGCCTTCAAAGATCTAAAAAACTCTCTCTAAAAATCTATCTAAAAGTCTCCCCAAAAGTCCCCCCAAAAGTCCCTATACAGAACTCCGTCCAGAACCCTCCCGGCGGCTGCCCAAAAAATCCTCCTCCAAAACCCTCGCCAAATAAAATCGTGATCTGGATGCAGGCATGGGCCCACGGCGACTCGGTCCGAGTAGGAAGCTGCTCGGTCGAGCCGTCAAAAAGTTAGATACATCGTCCACATGTTTGCTCGGGCCGAGTGATGCATGCTCGGTTGAGTAGTTCGGCTGCTCGGTCGAGCAGCCCTCCTGCTCGGTTGAGTACGACAGGGAAGCGAGCTTCTCCAAAATATATCGCTCTGCCAAACCGGACAGAGTAGATTCTGCTCGGTCGAGTAGGAGGTTGCTCGGACCGAGCAAACAACTGCTCGGTCGAGTCGGAGTCGAACTGCAGCAATTTCAGCTTGTTGCAGCATTTACAGCACTCTGCTCGGTTGAGCAGTCAACTGCTCGACCGAGCAGTGAAATATTCAGCCCAAAAACATGATTCAACATCATTTTTTGCCCTGCTAGGTCTAGTAGAATGCTCTACTCGGTCGAGTAGGTGTCACACAGAATTCAGCAAAATTTCAGCACTGCGGCATCATCTTGCAGAAATTCCCCAGGGCTTATCCAACCTCCGATTGGCGTGTTCTTGGTGGGTTGGAACCATCTTGAAGTCTATTATCTGGAAAAAATATCAGAAAAATAGTGAAAAATCACAGGTGACAGAAAATTTAGAAATAGTACACGGTTGTCCTGTTTTCAGCATTTCGGGTCACTCGATTCCTTCGCCACATCATAGCTTGATCACGCGACCTTCTCTCTTGCCCCTTCATTGCTCTAGTATTTTTCTTTGGCACCTCGAGCATGTCATCATGAGTCTCATTGGTGCTCTCACGTCGCCGATCGTCTTATTGACTCCAAATTGCTCCAATATCGCTCCAAATCCCTGAAATGGAATAAACACTCTGAAAGTCATATTGTTCCAAATAATAGCACAAAAGCGTATAAAATAGGGGTTTGGAGGGTGAAATGTGTCATGAAGATATGCGATGAAACATGTAAAATATCCTCCAAACTTACCTCTTACTTGTCCTCGAGGAAGACGAATACGAAGCTCACCGGGAGGTAAAATAAGAAAACAAAAAGGAATACGAAGTAAAGAGGGTCGCTAGATTATTCTCTCATCAACATTCACCATATATCACACTGACTCAGAAAGTAAATCACACACTACCACATAGATTTCATATCTTATATAAACGAAGTACTTGAGAGTTAAGAATGAACGAAAGGAATCTCTCTAGTATTCATGCATTTAGTTTATATCAACATCCTATGTTTCATAGCATCGAATATGCATAACATTGGCAACACACTTTTCAATCAGAAGATATAACTGAAGCCTGGAAATTCACACAAAGCATGCAATAAAGAATAGAATAAAAATCAAGACATACACATCCTCATATCAAATCATAAGAAATCCCCGTAACTAAATTGTTTCGTTAAGTTTTAGCATTATCAAACTTTCCCGTTCGTGCACGACTCCACTCTAATGTCATGCTCACTATGTGGCCAAAAGATTTCCCCCAAGCTTGAATTGAGGTGTCGCATCCAAAGAAGTATTTGTGGATTTGGAATTTTGTTTTGGTTTTCCCAATAGTATATGTATTGCTCTAAGTAATGAAAGCTGAGCTCTTCTCTGAATTTTGAGCTTTGTTTCCCTTTTTTTGGATTTTGTAGGAGCAATAGTATTTGTAGTTTTGGTTTTTGGCCCCTTTTTTTCTTTTTGGACCTTTGGAGCAAGCTTTTCTTTTGTTGGGATTTTTTGGAAATGGATGCGGTAGAAATAGCTTTGGGGAGTGAAATCAAGTGACATGTAGAGAATATAAGATATAAGTGGAGAAGGAATAGATATAACGCTCGGTTCACTCAAAAGTGTGCACAAACGGTTTTGTAAAATAATACATCAACTAACCTCGTATAATAGCATGGGTATCCTTAATCATATTAATGAGTAGTGAAGTCAAGCAGTAATAATTTCAATTATATCAAGCATGCAATAAGAATGTAGATAAGAGATGAAAGCATGGCTTCAAATATTCTAGTGATGCGTGAATCTTGGTGTGTTTCCAATGAAAGCATACTAAATACTACTCTACATATTCAGTTTCAATAAGCTTCATGCATTCACACTAGAGAGATCATCAAAAGAATATTTTCAAGTACTTATAGGGATTATGAAACTCTCTAAGTAGCATGGCGTGAAAAATAAGCGTTGTGAGAGAGGTGAAAGCATAATATAAAACATCACATGGAACATATCTAGCAAAGGAAAGACATGAAAATAGAGAAAAATAGAAGAAAGAAATAAAAGAAAAACTAGCACGCAATGTGATGCATGAACACACATAAAAAGAAAATAAGATGGAAAAAAACAAAAAGATGATGCAAAAATTTGAAAAAATTCTAAAAATCCTAAAATAAAGAAAAAAAATGCATCTAAATAGCATGGAAATGCACTCCCCCAAGCTTAAACTTCACATTGTCCTCAATGTGATCATAAAAAGAAGAAAGTGAGGGACAACGATAAATATGAAGGGGTGAATGAAAAGTGATGAAATAAATGACATGAAATCCTAATGCAACTACATGCACATGCAATGACGCATGAGAGCGCTTTCCCCCAAGCTTATACCAAACAATCCTATTCAAATGACTTGATCAAAAAGGTCACGGCTTCGCTAAGCGAGATCAAGTCAAATGAATAAGAAAGTGAGTATCTCACATGGAAGAGATGCTCGATGGTGGTTAGCAAAATGGCGGGACATATCAAAATATGAAGAGGGCAATTAATAAAAATAATGGGTTCGGGGTGTAAAAGATTTGTGTGGCCGTCATAAGAGGTGTAATTTATTCAAGCAAACCTATACGGTCCTCTCGATGTCGAGAGGATTTGTGTTTATTGAAAGCATAAAACACTACACTACTAGATTGATATCACCTATAGCAAAAGGCGGATCCAGAATCTTTGTCGATGCAGGTAGCTGCTCTATCTGCACTTTTCGTGGCTCCGCCAGGTGCGTATCTCCACGGGCTCCATCAAATTCCAGCAATGTGGCTCCCAGCATCTCCCCAAGGACTCCACCTGTACCTTGTAAGAGATGAGCCGCATCAATCTGATGTGGATAATTTTTCCCCAAAATAAATGTATTCCAGAGAGGATCAGCAACAATAGTATTTAAAATAAAAAATGATTGACAACACTTTCCTGGAAATAAATCTCTACTCTGATGCACCACGTCGATCAACTCCTTGTTGTTTTCCTCTGGTTCCTCAGGTAACTCTGGCATAATGGAGTGGGTCTCGTCCGGATGCTCCTCATCATCGTCAGACTCATCCCAGTGCACCTCCTGATCATATTCAACAGCATCCATGTGTGCTAACTCCTCGCTCTCCTCCTCGTATACGTCCCATTGTACCTCTTGATCATATGTATGTGTTTCCTGCAAAGGTGCAATGAGTCATCGTAATCTGAGTCATAATAAACATCATACACGGGAGGGGAATCAAATGTAAAGGGCAAGGGGGTGAAGAGATCTCCCTGAAGGGGGGCAGTAAGCTCTGGTGGGTGGTCCTCAGAGTCAGTGGAAGGACGAGGTGGCTGCAGAAGCTCTGAAGGAGGAGGACGATGCTCGGGATCCTCATGAATGGCTGTGTCCTCGTCCCGACGCACGACCTCCTCGGTGAAAGTCTCTGACTCCACATGCAATATGTAAAATAAATATAGCTCGGCCTCCTTGCGATGCACTGCTTCGGCCTCCTCCTCGGGTTCCTCTGGTATGGTAGGCAAAGTGAATTTCATCTTCTCCTTTCTATGCCTATGCTTTCGTTTCTGTACTGGAACTCGAGGCACATGATTGCATGGCTTGGCCCTCTCAATAATAGGTGCAGGTGGCTCTATGGGCTCTTGTATCTCGGCCACGGTATAAAAGTGGGTCTTGAGCCCCTCAACTAGAGCGTAGAATCCATCATCAATTGTGCCTGTGGAAGAGATGCGATAAGTCATAAACTTTTGAAATCCAAGCTCAAAAGGGTCACCTGCCGTTATTGTTAGTGGACCGGTGCATCGAACTGCGTCCACGATGCTTCTCAATAGGTCCATATATGTGTCCTCCTATGACAGCTCAGATGTCTCTATTTGTGGGGTGTTAATGGTGTAAAGGTGGACATGATCACCTTCAAGTGAAGCATACACAGTACCTGCATCAGAGACATTAGCCATAACAAAATCGATGAATGCTTGGTCGGATGGTTTACCTACCGTAACGGTTAGCGAACCGGTAAATCGAGCATCATCTATCATTTGCTCTAAAGTTGCTGCCAACTGCAGATCACTGAACTTTCCCACTTGCATCCTCTTCATAAACTCACGTGAGGGTTCCTTTAGTCTTCCAGTAAAGATATTAAATAGCCTGGAACCATCCCACTCATGGTCTGCCTCCGTATGGAACATCCTTAACATTCTTTCAAATTTGTGCAATGCTTCTCTGAAGGACTCTCCATCAGCCTGATAGAATGTTGCGAAGTATATATAGGACCATATAGAACCCAGTCGCGTCTTTGAACGTACCATCGCTGCATCAACTGTACCTGATCAAGAAAAATAGACAACCTGGAAAAGACGTCAGTTGTACAAAGAGAGATAAAGATAATAGTAATAGTAGGCTGTGGGGAAAAAATCTCTCTGTTTTATTTATTTAAAGAAATTTTGTTTTGTTTATTTTGGATTTTTTAACGCAAGGTAATCAACCTAATTGTGGTAAATAGATAATATGACGGAACGCCTCCCCGGCAACGGCGCCATAAACTTGATCGAGCCGGAATCAACTCTGAAATGATGTCGTTTACCGCAAGCACACGGTATAGTGGCAAGGGGGTATCGAACACGGGGAAGCGGTGCTATACTATCTATCTACTCCTAGATTGAGTTAGACTTGCTGGTTTATTGGTGGATATGGAGTATGGATGGTCGTAATGGTGATGGATGTGAAAGTTGTGTCACTCAACGTCGCAAGTAAGTGGTTCCACACAAAGAAAGAAATAAATAAAATACAAAAGATTAGGGCTTAGGGCTTTCCACTAGGACCGTCGGATGTCGACGCTAGGCTAGGACTCTTACGTTGCGTTGGTTTTATTGGGGGATTTGTATCATCTAGAAAGTGAATTCATGCGTCTGGGCATCATGAATCTAACTTATCACATTAACCCCGATCTTGCAATAGGTGCATACGATACGTGCATTAAGGATCTACAAAGTTCTCACCACGCTCATGGTTCGAATGCTCTCAACTCGTACCACTCTCGTGGGTTAGAGCTTCGAGGTATTTTGGTGGCTCTTATCGACGCAATGGCTGTAGCCGTCAATTAGTGGTATAGTTCATCGGTGGATCCCCTCAAGTCACGAGCCGGGCATGGTCACGTGCCTCGGTTGAATCCACTAACTCCCTAATTAAATCCGTAGGATACTCCTTAAGCTAATCGATTCCACCGACCTTGGACACGATCTTAGTACGAATTCTCCTAGGGATCTTGCTAGATCAACCAAAATATAACCCCTTTTATATCCAACGCACCATAAAAATCCCAACTTTGCGTCTAAATCCTAAGTTTCATGGGCTAATCCCTTAGCCCTAGAAAAGATTACTCGAGCATGGCAATATCAATAGATAATATAACGCACAAGGATTTCATTGCATGCATTAAAAAAGGGATAAACAATAATAAATCACAAAGAAATAATAATAGAATTAGAAAGGGGCAAAAATACTTATCTTGGTACAAAGGAGGGGCCTAGGGCATAGCCAAACTCCTCAAAAAAATCGTCTCCAAAAAAGCCTTAAAAAGATCTAAAAAACTCTCTCTAAAAATCTATCTAAAAGTCTCCCCAAAAGTCCCTGTACAGAACTCCGTCCAGAACCCTCCCGGCGGCTGCCCAAAAAATCCTCCTCCAAAACCCTCCCCAAATAAAATCGCGATCTGGACGCAGGCCGTACTCGGTCCGAGCAGGAAGCTTCTCGATCGAGCCGTCAAAAATTCAAATACGTCGTCCACGTGTTTGCTCGGGCCGAGTGATGCATGCTCGGTCGAGTAGTCCGGCTGCTCGGTCGAGCAGCCCTCCGGCTCGGTTGAGTACGACAGGGAAGTGAGCTTCTCCAAAATATGTCGCTCTGCCAAACCGAACAGAGTAGATTCTGCTCGGTCGAGTAGGAGGTTGCTCGGACCGAGCAGACAACTGCTCGGTCGAGTCGGAGTCGAGCGGCAACATTTTCAGCTTGTTGCAGCATTTACAGCACTCTGCTCGATCGAGCAATCAACTGCACGACCGAGCAGTGAAATATTTAGCCCAAAAACATGATTCAGCATCATTTTTTGCCCTGCTCGGTCGAGTAGAATGCTCTACTCGGTCGAGTAGGTGTCACACAGAATTCAGCAAAATTTCAGCACTGTAGCATCATCTTGCAGAAATTCCCCAGAGCTCATCTGACCTCCGATTAGCACGTTCTTGGTGGATTTGGAACCGTCTTGAAGTCTATTATCTGGGAAAAATATCAGGAAAATAGTGAAAAATCACAGGTGATAGCAGATTTAGAAATAGTGCACGGCTGTCCTGTTTTCAGCACTTCGGGTTGCTCGATTCCTTCGCCGCATCATAGCTCGATCACGCGACCTTCTCTCTTGCCCCTTCCTTGCTCCAGTATTTTTCTTTGGCACCTCAAGCATGTCATCATGAGTCTCATTGGTGCTCTCACGTCGCCGATCGTCTTATTGATTCCAAATTGCTCCAATATCGCTCTAAATCCCTGAAATGGAATAAACGCTCCGAAAGTCATATTGTTCCAAATAATAGAACAAAAGCGTATAAAATAGGGGTTTGGAGGGTTAAATGTGTCATAAAGATATGCACTGAAACATGTAAAATAGGAGCATATCACTTCCCAACCTCAAACGATCGATGCATCTACTGCTAGGAGGTCGATTGAACATCGCATCATCTCCAACTACCATCACTCGACCCTGGTTCTTCCAACCAAGGGTCCTACTCCAACTGCTGACGAGTCTCCGACTCAGCATCTCGAGTCTACGTCAGCTTGACAACTATCTCGGTCAATTTTGGCATTAACAGTTTGGTGCCATCGGTGGGAAACTCTGAGTCGATATCCCAATCGACGAACCACTCGACCATGTCAACTTACCCATCCACATCCTCCGAGGTTGCCATGAGACCTCCCAGCGTCAGACTCATCGGGAGGTCTCCAGCACCCGGAGTTATCGACCTCTCTCCAAAGCTCCTACACCAAGGTTAATGACAGTATCTATGGGGAGAAAGCGCCCCAGAGATTCTACGCCACCTATCTCCTTCTCGGATGAAGATCTAGAAGGTGTGGAACTGCCGTACGATGATGCGATAGTCATCACGGCCACCATCAAGGAGATCGCCATAAAAAGGCTGCTTGTTGACACCGAAAGCTCTTACCACATACTCTTCTTCACTACGTTGGAGAGGATGAAAATGTCATCCGTGGAGTTGACGCCTTGTACGGGACCCCTGGTGGGATTCACCGGGCATTCTGCCCCGATAGCAGGCATCATCACCTTACCGGTGACCCTCAACATGTATCCTCGGATAATCACTCGCCTAACCAGTTTCATGGTGGTGAAGATCAACTCGACGAATAATGAGATCATCGAAAGACCACTTCTGAATGTTATAGAAGTGGTGGTCTGAACCTTCTATCAGATGATCAAATTTCAGACCCCTAAAGGGGTCAAAAAAGCAAAAGGGAATCAGAAACAGGCACGGTCGTGCTATACGCTATCCACCGCCCTGAGGAGGATCGAGCAAGCGGATCCAGTCGACCGATGAATCGAAGATCGGAGGCCTGCCGCAGTCGAAGAAACGGAGAACATCCAAATCTCCAAAGAGGAAGAAAAAATTGTCTCTATTGGGTCGATGCTCCCTTTCGACCTAAAAGAACAATTAATCGCCCTCCTAAGAGAAAATGCCGACATATTCACCTGGACCCCGAAGGATGTGCCCGGCATCGACCCCGAGGTAGCATTCCACAAACTGGAGGTCGACCCGACCTCCAGACACATGGAGCAAAAGAAGAGAAACATGTGAGGTGAAAAATGAAAGCTGCGATCGAAGTAGTGGATCGACTTCTAGAAGCTGGCTTCATTCGAAAAGTCAAGTACCATGAATGGCTCTCAAATGTCGTGATGGTCAAGAAGGTGAACAACAAATGGCGAATGTGCGTCGACTTCACTGACCTCAACAAAGCGTGCCCGAAGGATAGCTACCCCCTGCCACGAATCGACTATCTAGTCGACAGTGCTTTGGCTTACAAACTCCTCAGCTTCATGGATGCATTTTTAGGATACAACCAAACTCAGATGGCACTAGAGGATGAGGAGAAAACTTCTTTCATCACTGATCGATGTATTTTTTATTACACAAAAATGCCATTTGGGTTGAAAAATGCAGGGGTCATGTACCAACGCATGATGAACGACGTCTTTGAGGCTCAAATATGACGAAACATATAAGTCTACGTCGACGACATGTTGGTCAAGTCGAAAAAGCCAACGGATCACATCGCAGACCTCCTGGAGATATTTGCACAGATCCGGCGATACAGCCTTCGGCTAAACCCTGCCAAATGTACCTTCGGGGTTCGGTCAGAGAAGTTCCTTGGTTTCATGCTGACGAATCGAGGGATCGAGGCCAACCCTGACAAGATCACTGCAATCATCACGATGAAGGATCCCTCGACTCTCAGAGAGCTCCAGAGGCTGAACAGAAGGATAGCAGCCTTGGGACGGTTCTTGTCTATGTCAGCCGAGAGGTCATTGCGATTCTTCAAGGTGTTGAGAAAGGCGATAGCCTCCGTGTCAAGCGGTAGGAAAGTCATCGAATGGGATATAGACTGTAAAAAATCTTTCTCCGAGTTAAAGGAGTACCTTCACACCCCCACCGCTCCTGACCAAGCCACATAAGGATGAACAGCTCATCATCTACCTGGCCGCCACCGAGGAGGTCGTAAGTTCGACGCTCATCAAAGAAGATGCAAGGGTACAATGGCTCATCTACTATGTCAGTCAAGTTCTCTGAGGTGTGGAGGTCAACTACTCTAGGATCGAAAAGATGGCTTTCGCACTGGTCAAATCCACAAGGAGGTTGTGACCGTACTTCCAAGCGCACACCATCCTGGTCCTCACCGACACTCCCTTAGAGTAGACCCTAAAGAGGCTCTATCATTCAGAATGAAGAAATGGGGGGTCGAACTAAGTAAATTCGACATCTAGTTTAAATCAAAGACCTCCATCAAAGGGCAAGCTCTCGTCGACTTTATCGTCGTACTCACTTACAATGATGGCCCGTAAGAAGAGGTATTTGCAACTAGCAAACTACCTAAGGCTACCCCCTCATCCTCAACAAGTATCAATCCACTAAATAGAGCGAAAGATGAAATTAAAGACGATGGAACCTGGATCATACAAGTCGATGGTTTGGCCACATAAGCTGGAAGCAAGACCGAAATAATCGTCCAAACATCAGCGGGCAATATATTCTAATAATACATTCGCTTCGATTTCCAAACCACTAACAATGGTGCGGATTATGAAGCGGCCATCAATGGATTCAGACTGGTTCGAGCCTTAGAGGCGAGAGTGGTCCAAAGACTTAGCCACCCAGCCTCGTCTTCCACCAACTGAACGGGACCTTTGAGACCCGCGAAGACTCGATGTAAAGTTATATGCAAATTGCCAAAGCAGAGCTCGCCAAGTTCACACGTGTAGAAATCCATCATGTGCCAAGGTCGAAGAATCATCGAGCCGATGCCTTGTCAAAGCTTGCATCCTCCCCCAGGACTCGGTCGGACTGTGTATGTACAACGTCTACTACATCACAGCGAGCTGGTGCAAGAGCTGCTACGCCTCGACTAATGGATCACTTGGATGGATCCCATAATCCGTTACCTAAACACAGGAGAGAAGCCGACTGACCTAGTGGAAGCACGAAAGCTAGAATGGAAGGCCTACCAATTCATCATACTGGACGGTTCATTGTACAAAAGACGATGGACCAGGTATGACATCTTACCCTACCTTAAATGTTTAGCCCCACAGGAAGCTCACTATATGATCCAAGAGATCCACGAGGGCAATTGCAGAAACCACTGCGGGGGAAATCCATAGCTTTGAAGGCCATGAGACAAGGTATTTTTGGCCAACAATGTTCAAATATGCTGTCGAATACGCTCGACGGTGCTCGACCTGCCAAAAGTTCTCAAAGATCAACTCGACCCCACCAACTGGTCTGATCCACATCATCAGTCCAATTCCTTTTGCCAAGTGGGGACTAGACCTCCTTGGATCATTCAAGCCAGCGAGTGGGCAACGCAGATACTTAATAGTGGCGATCGACTACTTTACAAAGTGGATCGACGCAGAACCTCTGTCCCGAATCACCTGGAAGGAAGCTCGAAGCTTCGTCTGGAAGTCCATCTTCTGTCGTTTTGGCATCCCATAATCCGTAGTAACGGACAATGGGACATATTTCGATAGCACCAGCTTCAGAGATTTCTACTCAAAGCTGAAGATCAAGTTGCACTTCGCCTCCATCGCCCATCCCCAGTCGAACGGTTTGGCAGAAGCAGCCAATAAAAGCATCCTCGGGCCCATGCAGAAGAAAATAACCGGGCTCAAAGGGACTTGGCTGGACGAAATCCCCAGCATACTATGGTCGTACAAAACGATCCACAAACCCTCTATGGGGGAAACGTCATTCATGTTGGCCTACGAATGTGAAGCCATCGTCCCAGTAAAAGTCAACGAGAGGCCGCTTCGTCTCAAATACTATGATGAAGAAAGAAACACAAAAGGCCTCGAGCTCAACCTACAACAGGTGTATGAGGTCCGCGAGCAGGCTTTAGCGACCCTCATCAAGTAAAAAGGATGCATGGCTCGCTATGTCAACTCGAAGGTCTGCGAACGCAGCTTCCGTGTAGGCGACTTGGTGCTGTGTAAGGCCGATTTCACTCCTAAGATTCTCAAGCAGGAGAAGCTCGCTGTGAAGTGGGAAGGACCCTATACAGTGATCGATGTACTCGGTTCTGCCACCTAACGGCTTGTCACTTTGGATGATAGAGAACTTCCTCATCCTTGGAACACTGAGCATCTACGGAAGTATTATCAATGATTGTACAAATGGTATAAAATGATTGAAATCAATCTTCGTTTTTATTTTATGCATATTCATGATGAATACAAAGTAGGGCGTTCTTTGACATCCGTCAAAACTTCCTTCTCAAGCATTCTCATTGGTCGTAAGTCGAAAGGGCCTCTTCCCTCGCCACCCAATGACCCTCGTCGGTCTTAAGTCGAATGAGCCATGACCCTCGCCACTGAACGACCCTTGTCCTCAGTCGTAAGCCGAGGGATCCTCCCTCGCTACTGAGCGACCCCCGATACTCGTCGGCCGTAAGTCGAAGGGACCACGTCCCTTGCCACCGAACGATCCTTGTCCTCAGCCGTAAGCCGAGGGATCCTCCCTTGCTACTAAGCGACCCCCAATACTCGTCGGTCGTAAGTCGAAGGGGCCACATCTCTTGCCACAGAACGACCCTTGTCCTCAGCCGTAAGTTAAAGGGGCCTCACCACTCGCCACTGAACGACCCACAACACTCATCAGCCATAAGCCAAGGGATCCTCCTTGCCACTGAAAGACCCCGGTGCATATGTAGAAAGGGCTTCGCCCTTCATTATCCAAGAAAACGTGATTTATGGTTTAAAAGGTTACATTCATCGATTGAATACACCTAAATTATCTACGATGAAACTTGCCTAAATATTTCTATGAAATTTGAAGTTAGGTCGTCGAGGGGACATACACGTGCATGTATTTAAGTAAAGAAGAAATGTCGCAAAAAGTTTTTTTTCATTTATTTGAATGAATGAAAATAACAAAAAGCCAAAACAAAAGGCTTGTCAGTCTAAGAGGGAGGGGGAGCGCTTGCTGATACAAAGATGCTAGTATAAGCCTCATCGCCTTTGTGAGCTTTGTCATAAGCTCCGTCTTCTCCCTCACAGCAGCCTCCTCGAGCCCTGCAATTTTGGCCTGAAGCTCGGCCATCTCCGCCTTGCAATCTTCCGCCCACCTCTCGGAGTCGCAAACTTTGGCCTGAAGCTCGACTGTCTCCTTTCGAAAGGCGTCAAGCTCCTCCTCGAGCTGGGACCTCTCCAACTGCCACTGAAGCTTGACAGATTTGTAGAGGTCCGATAGAAACGACTGTTTGTCCTTAGTCTCTGAAGCCTCCCACTCGATCGTTGCCTTATCTGCGAGGGCTTTCCCTAAGGCCTCCTCCACCTCCTTCACCTGACCCTCAAGGCCAAGCACTTTGCGCTCCGTGTCCACCACCCGCCGACCTCCTTCGATCAAGTCGACAGCTTGACGGTGCATCACAGCTCTGAGAACAGACATCTGTAAAAAATGAGGGTTAGTCAACACAACAACTGACTTCGACGACGATAAACAAGGACTCGGGTGACATACCTGGTATCCGCTCCCCACAAAAAAGTTGGCCACCCTTTCGAGGTCCAACCTCTGCAGGAGCTCCAGATCCTTAGGGAGAATCGAGTTCTCCACCAACCTGGCAATCGTCCCGAAGTCCCTCGAGGCCGACTCCTCCTTTCTAATGGCGAAGGGAGGTAGATGAAAGTCACCTTAGACCGGCCCTGAGGATCGAGACGAGAGCTGATTGAGCAGTAACACTCGATTGAATTCCACAGGGATCGAGCCAACCAAAGGAGTATGCGACACGATGTCTCCCCAATGCCACGGATCCAGAAGGGGCAACATGGGGCCTGAGATGTCGAAGGGGTCTCCATTACCTCCAGAAGCTCGAGAGGAGCGACCCCCATACCTTGCCCCATAGGATCCTCCTCCACTATTTGCCTCCTCTTTTCAGATTCCTCCTCCCCTTAGGAGGGCATCTTCCTCTTCTGGCCAACCACTTCAGTCGGCTCAACAATGTCGGCTGCGTCGACATCGACCACCACCTGTGGCTCTGCAACCACGACGGAAGCCAGTGGCACAACGGGCCGTACGGGAGCCTAGCTAGAGACCTCCCTTGAAGAGGCTAGGGAAGAAGGCCTAGAGGTCTGCCTAGTCTCTCCCCCTAGAAAGAAGAGCTCTAGTGGATGTAGAGGGGAGACTGAGAGCCAGATCCCTTGACTCGTACACTCGACCGTTCGACACGGGCACCCGATCTTTCGACCGTTCTCTTCTTCTTCCGCTGCTCCCTCCAAACTCGGTCCATACTAGACTTTCCATTCTTCGGTTTCTGTTAGTCATATCTGCAAACAAGGAATATAATTATCGTGAGTGGCAAAGATAAAGACATAGAATCGAGATGCATTACCCAGGCTCCATAAAAGGATCTTTAGCATGTGATCATCCAACAAATACTGAATCGACCTTTCTTGCCTCGTTCAACTCAAAAGGAACTTCATTTCCTCAGCCTCGCCTGATGACGACCTGGCTCTGACCTCCTCCAACGAAAACCGAGACTCCACTGCAAGCTCAGGATTCGGAGAAATCCAACCATTGAGCAATGGTCTCAGATCAGGAAGGATGATGAACACGAAAGTATCTATCCACCCAGGGTCGGAAATTAGAAGGTCATATATGAGCCTCGTACTCGGGCGAGCAGCGATATGGTACCACACTCAGAGAGGGTTGGCTATTATCCTAAAGAAATACCTAAATAGCCCAAGGGTCGATCGGACTCCACAAAGCTCACACAACTCGATGAAGCCAATCAAGGGATGGAAAGCCTGATGAGCGAGTCTACAGATGGAAAGCTCTGAAGAGCATAGAACTTCCACGATGAAGGGGTGAAGGGGGAATCGGAGTCCTAAGCGAAAAGCTTTAAGATACACGCCAACCTCACTTTTCTATGGAAAACACACACTCTCATCCGAATTGGGCACTCTAACCTTAAAAGGACCGTAGAAGAAACCTCGCCACACCTCGACAGTCAGATCGAGGGAAAACCTAGAGGCCATATCTAAGATGACTCCATGGACCTTTGACTTCCGATCCCTTCGGCTAATGGGAAGGCTTAGCTCAATCCAAATTCCTTTTCCCTTCCCAAGAACTTCCATGCATCGAGGGGGCTAGAGGCATGCCACTAGCTCCTCGTAGGTCGGCTCCTTGAATACGACTGGAGAAAACATACCTGACAAACCTAAAGAGAGTCAGAGTCGAAGGAGGAGGATACCTTGAAATTGAACAGACGATCTCCAGGGAGGCGACACTAGAAGCAAGCTTACGAAACAAGGAAGAAGATGAAGCAGAAGATTTCTACTTTTTTCTCACTTTTCTCTTTTATATGAAGAAATCCAACTGGCTGACATCCGATGCACGACATATGTCTAAGGTCAGTAACGAGAAATGGCGAAGATCGCTCCAAATGCGAAAGGGTTTTGGCGGCACAAATGAAATTAGATATTTCGAAAACCGTGCGCATTTAAGGAGATTACTCATTATTCGGTCTCAGTCAGCATGATTTCTGAGGCACGAATGATAGGGGCCATTGTTAGTGCACGGATACGAATCCAACTGGAGTATCTGCATACCCGACCCGTTTAGCATCCGCAACCCAATACCCCCATGCTCTTAGCGGAGTACCACTGAGTCAGACGAATGGGTCATTCGACCGTTAGGTTGGCGCTAACATTCAGGGGAAAGTTAATATGGCTGAGTAAATGGACAGCCGTTAGCTCGAATCCCGGAGAAGATCGTGCCCAAATCAATGAGGAACAGTTACACATCATCGAGGGGGAATTACATATAAATAGACCAAATAACGAAGGTAAATTAGCTCCAATTCCAAGGTACGAGGGCTAAGATATAGAACTCTACTTTTGAGCTTATACTTCTTATACATTCGAACTTGTGCCACCAGTCTTGAGACGAACCTCCGTGGGTCGATCTCAGCTGCACCAAGCTCCCTCTCTCCCTTAAGGTCCATAGTAACTTAAGCATCTGATGGGATTTGGGTCGGAACCCAGATCCAACCACCTAACGAATCCATGTGGTGCGACGAAGAACGTCAATGTCAAGCTTCCTAACCTCGAACGATCGATGCAACTATAGCTCGAAGGTCGATCGAACATCGCATCATCTCCAACTACCATCACTCGACCCTGGTTCTTCCAACCAAGGGTCCCACTCCAACTGTTGACGAGGCTCTGACTCAGCATCTCGAGTCTACGTCAGCTTGACAACTGTCTCGGTCAATTTTGGCCTTAACAGGTCCTTAAGGCAATAAAGTCGACATCATCCCTAAGTCGGAAGGACGACAAGATCGAATAAGTAGCAGAAAAACAGATTTAAAACATTTCTAAATTAAGCCCTAAAAGGAACAACCCTAGCCAATATCTCTACTATCCCGGTGTTGGGTCCGACCAACCCCTAAGAATAGATCTATCTAACATTTGCAATTTATAAACGCATGTTTAATTTAAATGACATATCTTTCACTTCATTTTCGCAGAATATGAAGCATCGTTTTTAGCAACATTTCTTTGGCCCCGCGCCACTTCTCTCAAGTCGAACCGCGTCTCGAGCTGCACCTCGTCCCGAGTCGAACCGCTTCCCGAACCACATTGCATCCTGAGGCGAGCAACACCCATGTCGCTGAGCCAACCATGCATCGAAGAAGATTTCACCTTGAGTGGATCCATTGTCAAGACTTCAGATCCGACCCAAGCTTTTTTATAGCTTTGCTAGAGCCCGAACAGGAACAAGAAAGAAATTTGGGGAGATAAATAATATTCAATTTAAGCTCAGATTCGGGCTTGCTTACGTTTAATGGAGCTACTCAGATCTGGAGCTTGGGATGAGTTTCAAGGAGGGGAGTAGGCCCATATTTATATTGGCGGCTGACCCCTCCCCTTCTGTAACGGCCGTTTTCCAACCGCGAGTATTTCAATTGTTACTTTATTTTTCGTACGCATATTTATTGTGACCTCCTCTTGTATCCTAAACGTGTGAAGCTATATATCGTTGTGATCCTCGGAAATATTAGTTATTTGTGGAATTTTTTGTGAACGTCATTTCACGGGTCATTCTTCCACAAATCAGCTTTGAATGGAGATGTGTCTTAACTTTTAGACTTCGACTTTTGGCTTTTTATTTGTATTATCATTTTCCATGAACCTAGCACATGACCAACTGCCGTACTCTCGATCCCCTCGTCGCCACGGTTGTTAGATATTTTTCTTGTATTTTTCAGACACCGTTAGACTGACCTTTCACCTTAATTACTTTTAATCCTTAATTATCCCTAAGCTAATTCAAAATTCAAACTCTAATCCCTAGATCAAATCAAATCACTTTTGGATCTTACGTATCATGCTATAACTTCCTAGGCTATTTGCACACTAAGTCTATCCTCCCCCTCTCACACACTCTCTCCAATCTATCCCTAATTACACCCTGTTTCTACCCTCCTTAACAACTTTCCTCTTATTATAATGCAACCCTAGCAACCTAGGGTTTTTGTGTTCTCCACACAACCGCCACCACATACACAGCCGCCGGCCCCTATACCCACACAGCACAGCCGTCGGCCCCCCTCTACCCTCTTTCCTTGCCGCCGCCAATCTCTTGCTCCACCCCGCGTGCACAGCAGCTCACGGCCTCCCCTTGCTCCCCCTGCTGTCGTCGGCCACCCCTCAAAACTACCGGCCTGCCCTTCGTCGCACAGTCGCCGTCTGGCCCCCGACCACCTGTCGGCCACCCTCGTGACACCCTTCACCGGCCACCATCTCCACGCAAGACCCGACAGCGGCCACCCTCCTTCGTCTTCACGAATCAACAGCCCCTCTCCTCCTTGACAACCTTCGTGCGTGCCTCCCTCACAGCCGCCGGCCACCTCTCTAGACCCGACAGGCCGCCAACCATTCAACCCCATCTCGACAGCCCCCTTGCGTCCCTAGGAGCCCACGCACGCCGCAGATCTTGCGACCTCCCGACGTCGCTACCATTATCGTTGTTGTAGCCATTTTGTTGCACTACTTGCAACCAAGGCGACCCGACACCGCTACCGTTTTGCTATGCTACCGCAGCCAGGCCGATCCCGAGGTGACTACCCTTACTGCGCTACCCGCAGTCGAGGAACCGGAGACGACGAGGCCCATCACCGTTTCAGATCCGACGTCAGACTCGTGCGCGTTCGTCGCACTAGGTTGCTCCTCTCGCTCGTAGCAATCCAAACAATACGTCATTGAACCCTAAATAAAAATCGACAACTTAACCCACTAAATTTATTTTACGCTCCCTAAAACATTGTGAAACCATATATCGACGATCGGACTTTTTAACTGAGCACATAGGGTAGAATCATCGGATAGGCTGAACATTCGAAACTTGACTTGAAACTGATAGGATAGCCATGATCAACTTAGAGACAACTTAATAGGATTGTTAAACTGGTCCTGACACCGCCCGTTGACTTGTGACATCAGACTTTGACCGACACGCTATCCGCGACGAGGCTCTTCCGACGGAAGTTCTTCTTGCCACCGCAGGCAAGTGTACCCACCTGTGTAGTTACGGCCTTGTCTGTTGGTTCTTGGTTTCAAGACTAATTTTGTTTTGATGATGATCAATACATTATGTTAGTGTGCTAATCATTCTTATGTTTTAGTCTCAATTTATCTTAATGATTATATGTTGATGAGACAAAGCATAATGCTTGGAGGATATTACAAGGAATATCTTAAAGACCTCCAAGAGTGATGGTGTGCTCAAGCTTGGATGAAGTCATGAAGATCATCTAATGAAGCCAAAGCTTGGAGCATGATGATGTATGGACATCTAGAGGAGCATTGTCAAAGCTTGGAGATTGATGAAGGGAAGCTCATCAAGGAGTGCCAAAGCTTGGAGATGATGAGGAGCATCAAGGTATCGTGAGCTTGAAGACTTAGACTCTAGTAGATGCAATTTGTAATCCATGTAATTTCAATTACTTGCATTTCTCTTTTTGAGTCTAGGATTTTTGTAATGCCTTGATAGATGGTCATACTCTCATGCATTTGCATTTCACCATCTTAGTGAGCCTTAGGATTATCATAGAATCCAACCCAATAGGTTCATCTTGACCAAAGACTCATTTGGAGTCTCTGGATCTCCTGCAGTCTCCTGCTGAAGGTTTTACAGTCGACTGGGTGATTTCCAGTCGCCTGTCGAGCCTTCTACAGCCGACTGTGATGCACAGCTCAAGTCAAATTTTCTATTGACTCATCTTGAGCTTTTCGCATCAGTCGACTGATGTTCAATTTACAGTCACATGTACTCTTAAATTCGCATGTGAATTGGTCGACAGTCGCATGTGCGCTTCTTGCATTTTCTGGGCTTTTTTCCATGTTGCAAGACAGTCACCTGTTGTTGTTTTTACAGTCGCCTGTATATTTATAGTCGCCTGTGAAATGGCCTTCAGTTGTCTGAAAGGCGTAAGTGCGAAATATGCATCTCTCTCTGTCTTTTCTCCATCTTATACAGTAGTCGACTGATGAAGTTATTACAATCACCTGACTATAAGACAGTCGACTGTATAATTGATATCAGTCGCCTGTGTGTAAACTGAAGAAAGAGTGCAGCTCTCTGTTTCTTGTCCATCCCTGCTGCAGTCGCCTGATGAAGGATATACAATGACTGTCTGCTTTACAGTCGACTGTCTGCTTTACAGTCAACTGTCCTGGCTCAGATTATAGCCGTTGGGATATTTTCTAGCCGTTGATCAGTCGACTGTCTAATGATCATCAGTCGACTGTTCATGCCGTAAACTGCCAAAATCTAGCCGTTGCAGATTTCTTCCCTTTGGGGTTTTGGCTGTGTTTATAGGCTCTTCTTGGCTTCCTATTTATAGGAGTTGGCTTAGTTCATGTATAACTCTTGGTTGATATTAAATATCTTTGAGAATCATTAGCCACTCCTATTCTCTCCCATTTCCCTCTCATGAGCACATTTCTCTTCATGCATTGAAGCTAGCTCATAGGGAAATTCTCCAAGGGATCTAATTCTTATTCCTTTCTTGGAGAACATCTTTCTTCTCTTCATTTCATACACTCAAGTGAGAAGTGTTAGGATTCATTCCTAGAAGAGAGAAAGATCATCAAGTGCAATCAAAGCTAATCTCAAGCACTTAGTCATTCACTTGCATGCCTTCTTCTTCATATTGGTAAGATCATATCAAGACATAGGTAAGTGTTGTTTCGTTTTTGTTTTTGTTCGAAACCCTATTTCTCTTTGTGGGATTAGGATTCTCTCTTTGTGAGAGGTTGTCTCTTTGTGGGACATAGGATATTCTCTTTGTGGGAATAACTCTCTTTGTGGGAGTAACTCTCTTAGTGGGAGTTTAGTGTCCTAGTGTAGGGCTAACCCTAATTCTCTGAGTGGGAGTTAGTGATTCTCTTGGTGGGAGTCTTGACCCTTGTGTAGGGTTGGTTGGGTCCTTGTGTAGGGCAAAATCCTCTTAGTGAGGTCTCTCTCTTTGTGGGAGTGTATCCCTTTGTGGGATTTGTATTCACTTCTCTTTGTGGGATTATAGTGAATATTGGCGTGGCTGAATGTACCCAAGTTTTGGGGAACCAGGGTAAAATCTCTGTGTTTGCGATTGTTGTTGTTGAGCACTCTGTTTAATTTCTGCGGCTTATTGTGCTTTAATTTTAGTAACTTTTAATTAAGCACTTTGCTTGCTATTACATTATTCACCCCCCTAGTGTATGTGTAACCCCGCAGGGTCCCTTACATTGTCTAGGCCACTTTCTTCTTAAAATTTTAAATTGTTGAACAAGAGAACCAGACGTGAAATGATAGCGTCCGGGACCCCTCACGATAGCCTAGACTTGACAACGAAGTCTAGGTATAAATTGTTATAACTGTCATGCTAGGAACTATCTGTGTGTGTGCGTGTGGACCCCCTAGAAGGACATACTATACTAATGTCATGCCATGTAACAACTTTCACGAAATGTCTTGCACAGCCTGCAGGCAATAGGGCACTCTCCAAGACAGAGAAAGTGACCCCTTGTACAGATACACGACCTACGGGAAGCCCGGCACTCTTCGAATGAGTGAGTGACCTTTGGCAACCCGCGGGGATGGAGACACCCACCTAGCAGAGTGGGTGATCCTTGGTACAGAACAACCTACGGGAAGCTCGGCACTCATCGAGTGAGTGAGTGACCCCTGCAACCTGTGGGTATTGAGGCACTCACCTAGCAGAGTGAGTGGTCCTCGTCCAGTCTTGTCTTGAGCACTTGGGGTGGGGTAGGGTTGAGCGGCCACCAGGTTAGAGAGTTTTGTAATGCCCTGAAAGCTACTGCACAAGTACTAGAGGGGGGTGAATAGTACTTTAAAAATAACAAGGAGTATAATTCCTAATTATCGTGCAAACTACTACCAACAAATGCGGAAGCTAAAATATGACAACAACAAATAATCAATGCTAGCAATTGATATGATGGGTTCGGATCCACCCAAGTCTCCCCATCTTGTACCAGGTGATCCTACGTCCCAGAACACCCGGATCCCCTCCGGATACTTAGGTTAGAAACCCTAACCCAAGATTTCCACTATGAATACCTTGTGAAAAACCTTCACAAGATCAAATCATACAATCAATAGCAATAGTGAATCCCACAACCCGGGATCACAACCTTCTCTCACAACCGAGAGAATCAATAGCAATAAAAGAGTTTATATGAAATAAACAACAACTTACCACAAACCTTATACCTTGAGTATTCTTACCAAATTAGGGCAAGGAGGGATTTGAGGAAGGAGAAGTCACCAAGACCTAGCACCACCAATATGAGCAGCAATGGGTGCCTAGGAATGAGTAGGAGACTTGAATCAAGCAAAAGCTTGGATTGCTCAACAAGAACAAGGTTCTCTCAAGATGGATTCTAGATCTCAAATGAGGGAGAGAATGATTTCTTGTGAGGAAGAGAGCTTTGGAAATGAGTTTTAATCTCTAACTCTTTCAATCTGAATAAGTCTCTCAATAGCAGCTCTAACCTTGAGAGAAATGACCAAGCTTCGTATTTATAGGGTCCCACAAAATCGAGCTAGGTCATCTCCCAACGGTTGGAAATCTGGGGCAATTAGTCGGTCAAAGACAACCACTGACCGACTAGTTCATCAACTAGTCGGTCGGTGAAACAACATGAACCGACTAAAGGAAGAACAGTGAACAGATGAGATTTCAGACCTAGATAACTAGTCGGTCCAAGAGGACTTTACGACCGACTAGTTCATCAACTAGTCGGTCAGTCAGTTAACTTAGACCGACTAAGAGTCAAAAACTATTAGTCTGAATACAAATTGATTTAGTCGGTCCAAGAACAAATGTTGACCGACTAGATCATCAACTAGTCGATCACCAAACGTTCTTAGACCGACTAACGATAAACAGTAACTATGTGAAAAATTGGCATGTACAGTAAAGCTCAACTAGTCGGTCTAAGAAGCATCACTGACCGACTAGTTCACCAACTAGTCGGTCGGTGAGTCAACTAAGACCGACTAACTGTAAACAGTAAAGAGCTTAAGATTTTGAAGACAAACTAGTCGGTCCAAGAAGCTTTTCCGACCGACTAGATCACCATCTAGTCGGTTGGTTCTTCTTCTTGAACCAACTAACATGCACAAGAAGTCCCGATTCGAAGCGCGAAGCTTCGGGAAAGTTTGTATGGACTTCTACTAAGATCCTAGAGCTAAGATAGGAGCGTTATGAAGATATAAATCGTAAGACCTACTCAAGGCTTAACATTCTACGATAGAAGCTTAAAGACTATAAATAAAACTTGACGATACCGTCTTCAATAGCTTCAATCGAATCTTCATGACTTCTAAAATGGTCCAAAAGCTTCAATGAAGCTTTAGGCATATGAATACGTGCTTTGAGAAGTCTTGAGACGTCGCTTTGGATGTTCACGTGAATTTGGCGACGATCTCCATAACTGCGCTCATAAAGTGTTAGTTCACTATTTATTTATGTTTGCTCATCATCCAAAACCAAATCCGGGGAGTCCAATACTCAACAAGTTTGGCCACTTTCTAAGCTGAAGGCGTGAACCCTCTTGGTGTCAAGTCGCTTGGTGTCACATGGTCTTGGTGTCGAGTCGCTTGGTGTCATACAGTCTTGTCTAGCCTTGTCACGTCTTGTAGTTGGTAGCTTACGCTACGACTTTTGCCGGCCACGTTTACTTTTTGCACATTCTTTACTTTCCTTGCATAAATGTATAAATGTCATGCTGTTGCATCTCTCATGTAATCAACATTAAAATGTCGTCTTTAAATTTCCTTTACACTTGCAGTAGAGTCTTCTCACCTTTCCCTTTTAGACTTTACGTGATGTACACCTCCTTTTCTCTTTGGTGTTGTACATCAGGTACTGAGACGGAGTACACAGACGAGCCGGTGGAGTCAGAGGACGTTGACCCGGAGTACGTTCCAGACAAGGACCAGACCTAGAGGTTCCTCACCGTTGTCTTACGGAGGTTACTACTTTCTAGTTGGGTGCATAGCACCATTTTACTTCTTGTCTAGGTTGGGTGCATCGCACCATTAGTTTCCCTTTTCGCAGTTGTAGCCATGCTGGGCTTCTTTTATTAGACTTGATGTATGCTGGGTATTATCTCTTTTATAAATGAATGTAGTTTCCTTTCGAGTACTCTTTTCTTATTGTTATAAACTTTTATATGCAAGAACATGTAATTAGTTGGTATCTCTACATACGCTTATTGGGCCCGAGCCTCACAGCTCCGGCACATGCGGACCTTTGTCTCGTCCTCGCACCCGATTTGAGAACCAGGGCGTGACAGGTTTTAGTGGTGGCCCATTCAGGTCGTGCAAAAAGTTCAGAACAGTAAAAAAGTACTCGCATTCATTTAAATATCCAGTTTAACATGTGCAAAGTCTTAAAAAATCCTTGTTAGTTAGGTTAGTGACCCTTGTTCGACCTTAGTTATTATCTCTTTATCTTAGGCACCATTTTAATGTCATCTTACCCGGATTTAACTTTGTTCGACTCCGGTGTATCTATGTGCATCATAACCTGGAGGTTCATAATGAAACACTCCATTCCCACCCATACACTTCCAAGTTGTTGGGACATCACTACAGGGAATGGAGTGGTGACGGTTAATTTGGGATGCCGATCAATTCCGTTGGTGATCAGTGGACATGAGCTTTATGCCGACTTCATTGTCCATGATCTGCCATATTTCGATGTTGTTCTCGACATCGATTGGCTGGGAGATTTCCATGCTTCGATCGATTGCCACATCAAGAAAGTGGTGTTCAGGATTCCAGGCCACCCGGAGTTTGAGTTTCACACCTGGGTAGACTTTCTAAAAGAAAAGTCAGACACTTTTGAAGCATTTAAGAAATTATGTACTCGTCTGCAAATTGAGAAGGTAAGCATTATCTGCAAAATTGTTAGAATCATGGGTGATCATGCAAAGGAGTTTGAAAACCGTTCATTTACTGATTTCTGTGAGTCCCGAGGTATTGCTTATGAATTCTCGACTCCTAAGACTCCTCAACAAAATGGAGTTGTTGAAAGAAAGAACCGCACCCTGCAAGAGATGGCTCGTGTGATGCTAAATGCTAGAGAGGTCAGCGTAGGGTGGTGGGCTGAAGCAATCAATACGGCATGCTATACTATTAACAGAGTTTATCTTCGACATAGAACTGAGAAAACTCGGTATGAAATCTAGAAAGGACTGGAAGCCTGACGTCTTCTACTCCTACATCTTTGGAAGCAAGTGCTATATTTTACAGGATCGTACTCCAAGAGGGAAATTTGATGCAAAAAGTGAT
Organism: Scilla litardierei; assembly: GCA_030789695.1. NCBI lineage: Eukaryota > Viridiplantae > Streptophyta > Magnoliopsida > Asparagales > Asparagaceae > Scilla > Scilla litardierei. The sequence continues at coordinate 209,896 of JAULAV010004408.1, forward strand.
GAAGGACCATTTCTTGGTTATTCTACAATCAGCTGTCCTTTTAGAGTGTACAACAAGCGTACAAACACCATGATGGAGTCTATTAATGTTGTTGTGGATGATTTTGATCGAAAGGAGACTGCCACAGTTGAAGGGAGTTCTTTACAGGAAGAATGTACTGAAAAAGAAGATCATGTTTGAACTGTTGTTGCAACACCAGATACAACACAAGATCATGTTGCACCTAATGTTGCACACAGGATACAACATCGGCTGAGGAACCTTAAAGCGGTTCAGGTGATGCTCATGCTCCTGAAGGAATCACCAGAGTTACACGAAATCACCCTTCCGAGATGGTTATAGGTGATGTTCTTGATGGTCGTCATACGAGAGGAATGAGCCGTGTCAACTACCATGATCTTGCCGGGTATGTCTATTTCATCTCCTTAGCTGAACCAAAAAATGTGAAGAAGGCCCTTATTGATGAATACTTGGTGTCTGTCATGCAAGAAGAACTGAACCCGTTTCAACGAAATGATGTCTGGACACTTGTAGAAAGACCAAATGGGATGAACGTCATTGGTACGAAATGAATTTTTAAAAATAAAACTAATGAGAAAGGTAACATCACTTGCAATAAAGCTCGTCTTGTGGCTCAAGGGTATACTCAGGTAGAAGGTGAAGACTTCGACGAGACATTTGCTCCTGTTGCCCGGCTGGAGTCTATCAAACTCTTACTTGTCCTAGCATGCATCTTCAACTTCAAATTTCATCAGATGGATGTGAAGAGCACTTTTCTATATGGCATTCTGAATGAAGAGGTATACGTTGAGCAGCCCAAAGGATTTGAAGACCACTTCCTACCAAATCACATGTATCAGCTGAAAAGGCCCCCTATGGCTTGAAACAAGCACCAAGGGCCTAGTATGAGAGACTAACTAAGTATCTTCTGCAGAAGGGATATGAGAGAGGGGGAGAAGACAAGACTTTGTTTGTTCAGAGAATTAAGTCTACTATGATTGTAGCTCAGATTTACGTAGATGATAGTATTCGGATCTACCTCTCAACAGTTAGTACATGAGTTCATAACTCTCATGCAGAAGGAGTTTGAGATGAGTATGGTTGGAGAACTGAATATGTTTCTTGGCCTTCAAGTAAAGCAATCAAATGAAGGATTGTTCATCTCACAGAGCATGTAAGAAAAAATTCTGGTAATGAGATTCGGGCTAGAGAATGCCAGACAGGTTCGTACTCCTATGTCTATAAGTACAAGCTCTCTAAAGATGATGGTGGAAAATCTGTGGAGGTCAAGTTGTATAGGAGCATGATATGGAGTCTATTGTATCTAATAGCCAGCAGACCTAACATTAGTTTCAGTGTGGGAGTGTGTGCCCGTTATCAAGCATGTCCAAAGGAGTCTCATATCATGGCAGTAAAAAGAATCATCAGATACGTTAACGTTACAGCTGATTATGGTATATGGTATACCAAAGATACTAACACCCTTCTGTCAGGCTACAACGATGCTGATTGGGCAGGCAATACTGATGATAGGAAGAGTACTACAGGTGGTTGCTTTTATGTGGTAAACAATCTTGTCTCATGGTACAACAAGAATCCGAATTCTATTTTCCTATCCACTGCGGAGGCTGAATACATAGCAGCTGGAAGTTATTATACTCAACTTCTATGGATGAAGCAGATGTTAACTGACTATGGGGTGGAGCAAGCTGTATTGACTATTCTATGTGATAACCAGAGTGCGATCAACATTTCTAAGAATCCAGTTCAACATTCGATAACTAAGCATATTGATATCCGGCATCACTTCATCAGAGAATTGGTAGAGAAGAAAGTACTGGTCATGGAATATGTTGCAACATCTAGTCAGTTAGCTGATATTTTCACGAAACCCCTTGACTCTGACATATTTGAAGAGCTACGACAGGCTCTCGGGCTGTGTCGTATCTAATGTTGCATCTCTTGTTGCAACATCAACTTGTGTTTGTGCTGAGGATGCCTCTCATGATGTACCTATTCCATCGCAAGCTGCGGTTGCTAGTTCTTCCTCTGATGTTGCACGTAATGTTGCAACACAAGATACAACTCAAGATGCAACATGCATCCCTGCTGTTTAAGATGTTGGTGATTCTTCTTCTCAGACTACTCAGACTAGGGATGATCTGGTTCCTTATCCTCATACTCGCAAGCCAAGGACCTCATCCAAGAAACGAGCTGCTTCCTCCAGCCCTGCCTCTCCATCTCCTTTCAAGAGGGCCAAGATCCTTGGTGCCTCAGGTTCTGCATCTTCCCCCTATTTATAGCTTCAGATGCTATGAGTAGGGTGTTTTTTGATCAGGCTAGCAAAAAGAGATGGCCTATATACTCTGATAGGGACATCCTAGTTGAGAAGCATTTGTTTATTTTTTCGTTTTCAAAGACCAAGTTCGTCTCTATTTTATAGGATCTCAAGTTATATCATCCTGCCATATGTTTCAAGACATATAACCCTGTGCTGGTAAGGGAATTTTATTGTAATCTGACTAGGTCTGTAGGAGACTCCTCATCTAGATGGGTCTTTCGTTCCTTTGTCAGAGGGAAAATTGTCTCTTTCTCTCCCATTATTCTTAACAAGCTTCTTCAGTGGTCTTGTCCTCCCTCTCTGTCATCCTTTGGGGATTCTGTTGGAAATGACTATGACACCTTCATAAAGGTTGTCAATGCTGTAAAGTTGGTGTGTTGGCCTAAGTCCACCTCATTTCCCTCTTCTTCCTTGTCTGCCAAATATTTCCTATTGTATAGGCTAGCTACAAGGAACTGGCTTCCCACCTCCAATGTTTCAGTAGTTACTAAATAAATGTGCAAATTGTTATACTCTGCTGGTACTAAGCAGTTTCTCAATTTGGGAAGAATCATCTTTGATTCAATTTTATCCTTGTCTGAGTCCTATGTAGCTTCTCCTTCACTCCTCATCCATGCGTTATCACTATACTGCTTCAATCTCAAAAAATTGTGCCCTCTGCAGCTGAATTGTCTATTCCTTCTGAGGGCAGTGGTTATACAGTTAAGTCTATTTTGGGGAAGACTGATGACATTTCATGTATGCCTTCATCATCACCTGAAACTGGAGCTGTCTCTTCATCTCCCTTCTCTCCTGCTAGGCAGCCCACTTTTGTTCCTCCTGTATCAGATCCACTATGCCATATTAATCCACATTCTCTTATCCTAGGAGACATCTCCATCTATGAGAGTGCCTTGAAGGATGTGAACAATCAGCTGAGGGTTCTTCAGGCCCAAAAGGTTATGTTTGAAGACATAATTCTTCTCCTAAAGTCCAAGATGCCTCCTCCTTCTTCAGAGACTCTGGATGATGCTGCTGGAAGTGGATCTAAATGAGGTACCCCTTTTTGGATTTGGTGGCACAAACGGGGAGAAAAATCTGGGTAAATCTGGGTGGTGTTGATATTTTTGTGCTTAGAGTTGTTTTGGATTACTCTGAATGTCTGGCTCTGTAAGTAATCAATTTTTGATAACTCTACTAAATATTGTTGTTATGATGTGCTGTGAAAGGGAGTTCAGAATTATTGGTTCTCCCACATAGTTATGAAAATAGTCTTCTTTATTGTCATTCTTGTTCTTTTCATTCATGACTTGCCTTATGATGATTGTGCCACTAAATGACAAAGGGGGAGTTTGTTGGGTCATACGTAATGTGACTGCATTGTCATTAGTGACACTTGGATATTTCAGTAGTTCTTTATTATCCTTATATAAAAGATCTTATTTATTGGCCATGTTGTATGTCATGTTGAATTTCATATTGCAACATGAGATTCAACATGTTGTTCTGGAGCTTTGGAAAGAACGACAAGTCATCAGAAGGTTGAAGGTGTATTACTCCAGATCTTATTGGTTCTCTCGAAATTATTCTGGTGTATGCGACTAAGCTTGAGACTGGTTGAAGATGAAATAAGAAGTTGTTGTTCCACAGATACAGTTGTTGGATCTGTGAAGATTTATTTGACCCGTAATTGTTGGTTGAGAGATTTGTTGAAGATATTGCAGCACCACTTGTCCAAAGTGATTCCTTAATTTACGGGATGTCAATCTGCATGGGATGCTCACGAACAGACTTCCTTAACTACTCCTAGATTAGAGGAAGTCGGTTGATATACAAGATATGTAGATTACGGCTAGGGTTTTTTCGCTTTTATCAAAGTGGATTAAGGAACTCCAGGAGGGAGGTTGACGGCTACCGAGGTAGGGATCAAGGGAGTTGATTCGAGTCAGTTCTGCAAGGGGAGCTTGCATGCAAGGGGAGCTTGCATAGATTACTCCATGGGTTTGGTAGAGACCACTCACCACGGTTTGTATTGAGGGGGAGTTTGTTCCTTCTAATAAAAATTCGATATTAGTGATTGTATTCATTGATATTTTAGTGGAGTAATCTGATCTTTCTGTGCGTGTCCCTGCAGATGTAGGTGTGTGCACCAAACTGCGTTACCAAGGCTTGCATGTCGTTGCTTGGTTTTTATGCTTAATCATTATGTTTAATTGATTAATCTCTTCATACTGAATTACCGTTCTTATCAATAATGATGCATAGATATTATCTTAGTTTATTGGTCGTCAAGTACACTTCATGTATTATATCTAATAAGTTCCCAAAGATTGACATAGTTTATTTGGCATACACAAGATATTAACAATTTTTTTATTTGTTGTTTAAAGTAAGAGGCATTGTTCTTGGTTCTTAGTTTGTAGTTTAACTACTCATTACAAATGTTCTTGATGATTGCATGGCTTACATCACATGTGATGATTTTTCTTACTCATATAATTTGATGGATCTTACAAAAATTATGGCATATTCGGTAGAGTGGATATTGGGGTAAACCCCACCCGTAGCTGAACTAGCAAGTGGTGTGAGTCCCCTAGTTAGCCAAGAGAGGGTCAGTTCCAACTTTTATGGCTAGGATTTAGGAAATCATATTAATGATTGGAAGAGTGCCCTCATATTTTGTAATATTGGGATTATAGAGTCAGTAGTATTACTTATGGGCTATTTATATGCATATGCCTATATAAAGGGGCAAGAGGCATCCACTTACCATGCTCAAGAAAGACACTAAAAATATTCGATTAACCATCAAATAGATCATTTCTTTAATAAGATTCCATGATCGATAAACTATAAAGAGATTGGTGGAGATACATTGGTGACTCTGTCTACCATTAAGAAGAAGATCAATTGTGGCATGATAACCAAGGAGATACATACGTCATTCATGTATTTCACAATGCTTCTACTTATTTATGTATCTAGATTTTTTATATGCATGCACTATATATATAATCGAGTGTAATGCCAGTATGTGTAAAATACTGTCGCGTGTGTGCATATAGTAATTTTGTTGTGTGTATAGTAATTTTCTACAGGTATGGCTATCAGGTGACTATGATATGCTTTGGATATATAAGTGAATGTGTGTGGTTGGATAGTAAGTTGATATTATTGTTAGCATGCTATTAGTGTTTATTGGCATGCTTAGCGATTTTAGTTGGTGAGTGTGTATAGTAAAATGGTATGTTCATGATAATTGGTGATACTGGGATAGTTATTAATGAATGATATTATTATTATTGCTGTTTGGTTGTTATTTTTGGTGATGTTGTTATTATTATTGGTATTGGTATTAGTATTTTTATTATTGGTGATGTTGTTTAATATTATCATTCCTATTGTGAAGGCCGTAGTTAATTTTGGTAGCTAGAGTTGGCCTTGGATTGTTATTAGTTAATGTTGATTGGGCTTTAATAGTTGGGCTAGGATATTAGATGATAGAACAGGGATAATGGCAAACTTGTAATATGTTTATTAATCCCATTTCTCCCAAACTTCTTCATTCTTCTCATCACTTCTCTTTCTTTTTCTTTCCCTCATTCTCTCCCCTAACCCAAGCTGAACTCCCCCATGCCCCTTGGTGCCGAATTTTGAGGTCTTGGAGAAATAAAAAGAAATGGAAAAGATAGCTACTTCTAGAGGCACCTAACATATCTCTTTCATTCCTCTACCTTTCCATCATCTCTCCCTCTCTTCCTTGCTGCCAAAAAACCGAACCCCATCTCCATTTTTGCTTGCTGCCGAAATTTTGAGGGAAGCTGCCGAAATTTGGGGGAAATGGAGGAGGAAAATGGGGGGGGGGAAGAAAGAAAAAGAAGAGGAAGAGGAGAAGAAGTAAAGCCCTAGCCCATCGCCTCCTTCTACCACTCATCTTCTTCAATTTCTCTCAACTCCATGGCCAAAAACCTTCCCCCAAAACCCAAATCTGACCTGGGCCGAAATTTCTGGGCTTTGTTTCTTTATTTTTCAATCCCAAACCCGTATCTCATTCTCCTTTAGAACCTTAGTGATTGGCTTGTAGTTGTAGGGAGTTTGGGATCAAGAGAAGTTGGGGTTTGGGAGTTTGTTCCATGATGGATTCATGAATTTGGAAGAGGATTTTGGAGTCTCCTAAGAGGTAGGATTCTAACCCCAACTCATATGTTTATTTCATTTCATGTTGAGAACAAATTTGGCATGTTTAGGGTTTTTCATAAAATCCATTAACATGGAGCAATTGAGTTTGATTACATAGGGTATGTTGCAATATATGATGACATGATCATGTTTCATGTGGTTTGAATATCTTGCTTCAATAATTTGGTGAAATTACCCTCATTTTGTTAGAGGTTAAATTAAGTTGTGAAATTGCTCTCTTTGGTATGGTGGAAACCTTTTATTTAATTTCCACTTGTATGAAAATGTGAAGTATGTTGATGGAATGGAGTTGTGCAATTTGGCTATGAAGAATTAATAAAATGGGTGATTGAATTTGTATGATCGTGTTGAAATTGTAGGATGCTATGTTATGAATCATATTGCATTTGATTGCATTGTTTCATTAATCTTGTGGAATGACTCTCATTTAGCATGTTGGAAGTTATAACTGCTTTCATTTTGCCATATCGATTAAATGAAATTGTTCTCATTTTGTTACATTGCTTAAATGAAATTGCTCTTATTTTGGGTTGTTGGAAGTTATTTATTCAATTTAATTTGTATGAAATGTGGAACATGTGAAAATGAATAGAGTTGAGAAATTGGAAATGTGTTGTTGGATACATGTAGAATATGGAATTGGTGATATGATGTTATTAGGGACACGGATGTGGAGTGCTCGGGCATGGACAAAGTTGCCGCGGTAGGAGGCGGGTGAAGTCGCCGTGGGCAACCGCTTGATCCATTAGGTGACTCCACGTTGATAACGGAGTAGTCACGATACACTTGCACGCCAGCACATTCATAGGATCCCATTGCATTGCATCGCATTGCTTGTGTTTCATATGCATCATGGCATCATTAAGCATTATATGTGCTTGGTGGTTATATATGTGTTATTGTTACCTTATGAGAATGAAAGTTTCCATGAATGCATTAGGTGTTTGAAATGGTTGTTCTGGATAGTGGGGTTTTGGATGGTTGTTAGTAATTGTACTTGGGATGATGTTGCAATGCTGGGTTTTAGTTTCTTGATATTGCAGTTCACTTCTCTATCTACAGTGCTCACTTTGTTTTGCAGGCTTTCCTCTTGCCGCAGGTATGTATTTTGTTATTGATATCATTTATATTTTCATATGAATTTGCCATGGTATGACATGAGTTAGTTTCCAGTTTATTGCTTAGTGCATTGCATCCTTATGCACCATGTGAGTTAGGTTTGGACATCCTACTGGGTCATGCTGTGACGTGTCTCCGTTGATATTTTTCAGGTGTTGTTTCGTAGAGTTAGAGGCCCACTAGTCCAGTTGGTTGGAGTTGGTTGGAGTTGAGGGTTTTGAGAGAGTGTGAGAGTTTTGGGTGGGTGTTATTGTACCTTGGCGAGTTGTGGGTTTTATGTTGTATATGAGATTTGGCTTATATGTTGTATATGAGTTTTGTATAAGTGATGTTGTAATTGGGTAGTTGTATATTTATGGGTTATTTAGTACCGACCCCCTGTGTTTTCTCCGAAATTAGCAACACCCCCCTATGGTTTCAATAATTAGTAAGACCCCCCTATTGTATCCAATTTGGACGCCCCCGCCTATAGGAAGACCCCCCCTAAACAGGGGGAGGGGGGTCCAAAATTGGGTGCCATAGGGGGGTCTTACTAATTATTGAAACCATAGGGGGGTGTTGCTAATTTCGGAGAAAACACAGGGGGTCGGTACTAAATAACCCTATATTTATATGTATCATCTTTTATTTATATCAGTTTTTTTGTTGTTGGAATGCTACAGGTACTATCACAACAGTGTGCAGTGGACATGCTGCTTGAGTTTTGAATTTTTGTATTTCCTTCGTAACACCCGCCTCTTCGGGAATACCTGATACGAATTCGTACTCATCAAGTATCCCAGGGAGCGGGACGTTACATTTGGTGGCCCTTGCACGTCACCGCACTGCGGCTGTGTAAGGATAGTGCATGTTGGGTTCCGAGGGTAGTTAAGTCGTAAGGTGGGTAGCAGTCTAGCCTTAAGGTAGAGCCTTAATTTCTTAACATCTTAATTTGTTACTGCAAACTCAAATTAGATTTGTTTAATAGACAGTTCTGCGTCTGTAGGGTCTTATTACAGACTACTTTTGTATGGTCATATATAGCCAACTAAATTAATGCTCTTGTTGAAGCATTTGGCTTTCTCTCATGATTTGCCTTTTTTCATTTTTGCTATGATTTGGTGCTTTATGTTTAATTAAATTCTTAAGCATACTATTTCAAGGTATGATTTAGTTAAAATTATTTGATGTATCATTGGTGTACCTGCCTTTTATGGGGCAAATTGCTGTATTTTACTGCCTAATGGTTCGAATCTAGCATGTCATGTTGTAAAACCTTGCTTGCAAGCTTCATAACTTATAAATAAGAGTTGGTAATATTGCTGCAGAGATTGATAACAACAACTATTGATATGCGAACTCAGTTGTAGTAAAAATATCGTTACACCTGGAAAGCAGGCAAAATGGTTGCATGTTTTTTTGCCACTTTTTTGCTTAATCAGCAATTGTCTAATCTTTATGAAAAATTGTGGCTAATCTATTACTGGTCACATAACTTTAGTAGGGCTGTGTGTGTGTATCAACTTATAATGTTTAGTAATTCTAACTGCAATATGCATTGTATTCTTAGAGACTTTTTGGTGCTTGCCTGGGTTCTAACGTGCGACTTTAAAACTTAACCCTTAAAGGCTTGAACATGTACATGCTAATGACATAAATGACAACATGTTGTGTTTGTTTAACTATGAACAGTTTTCTCTACTGACTCTTGACTCTTGAATTTCTGATAATTCTTAATCGCACTGGTTTTAGTTCAAGGAATGCATGTTTGCATAATTGAATCCAATGTGAGAAGATTGAGTCCAACTTGGTAGACATGGAAGATTTGAATACAAAATCAAATTTCATCTGTCAATCATTCCTCTTTATGTTGCAGCACTCTTGATATTGTAAAGAAAAAAAATGTGACACAAGAATATATATGTCCAAGTAAGGCTCCTTGAGTGCATTCTTGTGCCATAGGGGACAAGTAGTAGCATTGTCCATCTGAAATTTACTGCTCCTAACAATTATGGTTTTGTACCATAAATATACTTTTGGGTCATTTGAAGTTATGCATAGTGCCAATGTTAAACTGAACAGTCAGTTGTGGTTCCTAAGCTAAATCTTGGTAATTCTCCACCATAATGGCTCTCATCTCAAATTCTCCAAACTAGCATCCCCAACTGTGGTTTTCAGAATGCCAATATGGAAATGGATGCTCCTACAATGTGCTATGAGCCCAAATGATGGAACTATGACCATGGTTGCTAAATGTAGAACCTAAATGAAAGCTTACATAAAACCAAGCAACTTCTGTCTAAATAAAAAGTGAATTCATAGATCAAAATGAACTACCCACCTAGGTGCTTTTGTAGGATGGTTGTTATTCCATACTCACAAGCTGCATGAAGAATGAATAATTGTTGCCTTCATGATTTCTGGCACACAAAACAGTGCTACATTCATTATTATAACAAATTATTTATCCCAGACATGGACCACCAAATTAATGCTAATCATATTATGTGGAATATAGAGTATATCATCTTTTTCATTTCTACAACATGCTTGTGGTATCTTTGACATTTTACATATTGTATTTATTAATGTGAAATTATTTGACTTCTCTCCTTTTCATTTTTAAGTTTGTGCCATCTTTCTTGTTTCAGTCTTCTAGAAATATCATCTTTATATTAGAAGACAGCCGGTCCTCGCCAATTAGATCAATTGATTTTATTTCTGAAGCATGTCAAATTTTGGCTCAAATGTTATTGTTTACGGGTGTTTTCTCACCACTGACTCGTTAACCGACAACTAAGCAGTCAACGTGGTCAAGGGACCGGTTGAGATCCCTTGGACACGCCGTGCTCACGTGGACACAGCGTGGGACGGTGATGGAGACGAAGACGAGCGGGAGCCTTGGGTAGAGCATGGTCCTCAATCGGTGCGGAGCGGAGGGAAAGCCTCGGCTCTGTGGAATGTGCTCGGCTTCGGTGGGACGAGCGCCGAGGGGTAGCCTCGGTGCCTCGGCTATCGCTTAGTCTTCGGTCGGTGGCGATGCATGCTTGTAGCGGGCGGGATCATCTTGCGCTGAGGAGTAGCCTCGGCGTCCCGTTCGGTTCCTTCCTAGATAGACGAGAAAACTCGTCAGGGGGGGCCGGACCTTGGTTCCGGCCAAGTCCCCTCCGACGCTAAAGTCAGATCAAGGTCTGCTGAGTACCCGACGGGGTAGGTTCGACTCGAGAGGAGATCGATACGCTGACCCTCAATCCGAACAAAGGAAGGGAAATTATGACGAAAGCCAGGTCATTGATGGTGTACCTCAGATTTTGTTACCTGGGATTCCATCCCTCTCCCGGTTGCCCCCGCCGTCCCTTTTATAAGGTCCCGGCCGCGATTGCCCTTCCTTTACGTCCTCTCTGCCCACGTCCCCGCGATCCACCTCCATCCAAGCCCCTGCGTGCGTCGTGGGTTCATGGGTTAATGTCTCCTTAATGGTCATTAAGGTCTCGCGCTCCTGGGGGGACGGTTGACTCTGGAGGGCACGTGCTGATCGTGCGTCTTCTGAGTCGGGGCCGGGTCCAGATTTGAGTCCGTTCGTGGGCCTCGTCTTATTCGTGGGCTTCTCGTTCTCGGCTTGGGCCGGGGTCTCTGGTTCTTGGGCCTCTCCAAAATAGTCGTATCAATTACCCCCATCGTCCAAGCCGGTTCGGACGATGTGACTTCTAGGGATTTGACCGGTGTGTCAGTCGAGGCCAATTCATTAAATGGAGGTCATTATGACGCGTCTCGTTTGAGCTTCTCTTGGTACGGGTTTTGAAACTCCGTCGATCTTCAGATGCCGCCACGTGTTCCCTTCCGGACGATCTGGATTCCGTGGTTGCCTTCCATATAAAGGCGTTGTCCTTCCCAGTTTCGATCCTTTTGCACGCTTCCTCTTGATTCTGGTCTTGCAAGCTCCTTCTCTCCGTCGTCTTTCTTCCTTCAGATCCTTTTCAAGGTAACCTCTTTTCTTCTTCTTTTGCCCTATGGCCGTGCTTAGGATAGGCAATTCGGTGCCGGGATCAAGGGACCCCCCGGTGCCCGAGTCTGGCAGTATTCGACCTTCGGGATCCGGAGTCCCCTCGGGGACACGTCCTGTTCAAGACAAGGGGAAAAGAAAGCTTTTCATGGACCCCGTCGGTGATGATGTGGCTCGAGCCGTCGAGAGGTTCGATGTTCCCCCGGTGGTCCTTGGGTCGCCATCTAAGGCCCCCTTCCTGGTGGTTACGGAGATCCGGGAAAAGTATTTATATCATCCATAAAAGATGTCAGGATTCCCTTTAGCGACGAGCGGATTTGCTTTCCGCGGAGTAATGAGGTCGGTGTCAACGTCGAGATGTTTCGCTTGGGACTCCGTTTCCCCCTTCATCCCTTCATCATCCAGGTCATGGAATTCCTGATGGTATCCTTGTGCCAGTTGACTCCGTACTCCGTCGCGGTGCTGACCGGGTTCATCATGATCTGCCACACCCATGGCTTGGACCCATCTCTGCCTCTTCTCTTTCATTACTATCGGGTTCAGACGGTCGGCCAAGGGTCGTGGCAGCACCTCCGGGCCCGCGCGGGGAGGGAGTGTTTGCTCGGTCTACCCCGCTGGGTGGGAGACTGGAGCTCGAGCCATATTTTTGTTGTCTTCCCTGGGGATGCCGAGATCTTGACAGGTTGGGGAGGGTTATGTCAATATAACTTGACGTTGATCCTCTCTGAGGCTGACCAGGTAGCCGTCCGGCTTCTGTCGTCTCTTCCCATAGAGGAGAGGTCGGTCTGGTCTCTGCTGGACGACCTGCTTCTCAAGACCGTTCTGTGGTCTCCCGGTAGGCGCTCCCTTTCTTTCTGCTTTCCCTCTCGCTTACCCTGATCTTCTTTTCTTCTGCAGAGATGGCTGGGCGTGAGTTTACTCGTAATGTCAACGAACTCATCCGACGGGGATCCAGCCGAAGCCAAGGGAACCCATCGGGCCAGGCGCCCTGTCGCACCGTTGATGAGGAGGTGCATCGGGCCGAGCCTGCCGTGGGAAGAGTGGAGCCCTCGGTCGTGGTTACGCCTCCCCCTGGCCACGACGGACCTCCCTAAAAGAGAGGCCACGGGGGCCGAACTCCCCGCCCCGCCCAAGCCGAGGGAGGTGATGCGGGAGCCAAGCTGGCCTCTCGTGCGCCCGTGAGTGGTCGCGGTGCAGGGCGTAAGCGTCCCCCTCGACATACGATGGTCCCAACGAGAGGAAGAGGAGGAAGGAGGGTGGGGAGACCCGCACTCCGGTGGCTCCCGAGATGCCGATGGCCTCCGGTGAAACCCTCCCGCTGACCCTGGTGGCCACTCCTGCTGTCTCGACCGAGCCTTCCCTGGTGGGAGCCGACGACGTGTTGGAGAACGTCCTGGCAGGCCCTGAGGTTACCCCCGGGGACTCGGTATTCATTGATCTGATCGTGGCCAACCAGTTGGCGCACGGCTCCGTCCTCCCGAGGGACTGATCTCTCCTAGAGAGAGATCCAACCGACACACTGTCGGACACCTTATTCTGGCAGCTTCAACAGGTTTGCCTGCCTTGCTGCTCTCAAAACCTGTCTTCTGATCTTTCTTTGCATAACTCCTTCCTTTCTCCAGACCACCGTGATGGCCGTCGAGGCGCAGCGTCGGGCGGCCCGGGCGAGAGACCTCAAGGAATCCTCAGCCCGGGAGCGCTCAAGGGCCGGGGCGGCCGAGGTGGCCGTCCAAGAGGCGCACATGGAGGCTCGGTAGCTTCGACGCCGTGTAGATGAGCTTGTTGCCCAGGTGATGGACCTCCAGGGGGAACTGGACGATGCTCAGAGGTCGGCCCGAAAGGCGGAAGAGGCGTTCTGCCAGGAGAGGGGCGATCTCCAGAGCGAGCTAGCAGACCTACATCAGATGACCCGGTTCGTCGAGGAGGTGGAGAGGGACGTCGACGGGGTCCTGGAGGCAAGGATCGCGGAGGTCCTTAGGGAGGCCTTCGGCTCCTACGAGGACCTCCTGGCTCCTCGGATCATTAACGTCGTCCGAAACTCCTTCCGGCTATTTGCGGAGCACGCCCGGCAGCCTCTCCCATCCGCAGATCCCCCGCGCTCCGAGCAGGGCGAGGTGCCAGAGGACGCTTCCTCTCATGCCCCAGGGCCTTAAGTTACTCCATTTTGTTCTCTCCTCCCCTTTTTTGGCTTGTAACTTTAAACAATTTATGTACGAAGCTTCTTTGTCGGCCCATGTACTTGTCGTCATTTTTCTTGTCGTCGGGGCTTTTTGCTTTGTAGAGGGCGTGGGCTCTCGGCCTCTCTGATCTTTTATTATGTTTGACCCGGTCGTAGATCCCATGGCTTGCTGACATCCCCTTATCTCTCGTGACGAGTGTAAAGGGTCTTCGGGATTCTGGACCCATTGTCCCTTTAGATCAGGGCCTTGGAGGTGTTCTCAGTCGACCCGCTGTGGCTCTTTACCGCTCGTGATACTTGAACCAGTCAGGTGGTCGCCCTCCAGACTGCAGACTTGTTCCTAGTCCGAGGGTTCGCTCCGCGAGGAGGGAAAAACCGACCCCGATCCTCTGGCTAACGCTTGTTTAATCTTCAGTCTCGCTGGGTGAGTTGTCCTCGACTTTGCGGCTGATTAGGTCGGTTGGTCCGCAAAGGGTGCTATCCCTTGGCGCATGGCCAACCGAGGGTCCCACCTGGGGGGTTGCCTATGGCCTTACGGACAAGCTCGGTGGTCGGCCTACCGTGGGAATTGCCCCCAGCCTTATGATCGATCAGATTGATTGGTCTGCAGGGGAGCTACCCCTCGGCTTATGACCAATCGATGTCCCCACCTGCTGGGGGTGTTGCCTCCAGCCTTACGGTCGGGCTTGTCGAGCAGCCTGCTGGGGGAGTTGCCCCAGCCTTACGGCCGATCGGATCGACCGGTCTGCAGGAGAGCTACCCCTCGGCTTATGACCAATCGATGTCCCTGCCTGCTCGGGGCGTTGCCCCCAGCCTTATGGTCAGGCTTGTCGAGTGGCCTGATGGGGGAGTTGCCCCCAGCCTTACGGCCGATCGGATCGACCGGTCCGCGGGGGAGCTACCCCTCAGCTTATGACCAATCGATGTCCCTGCCTACTGGGGAAGTTGGCCCCAGCCTTATGGTCAGGCTCTCGAGCGACCTGCTGGGGGAGTTGCCCCCAGCCTTACGGTCGATCGGATCGATCGGTCTGCGGGGGAGCTACCCCTCGGCTTATGACCAATCGATGCCCCCGCCTGCTGGGGGAGTTGCCCCCAGCCTTACGGTCGGGCTCGTCGAGCAAGCTGCTGGGGGAGTTGCCCCAGCCTTACGGCCAATCAGATCGATCAGTCCGCGGTGAGCTACCCCTCGGCTTATGACCAATCGATGTCCCCGCCTGCTGGGGGAGTTGCCCCCAGCCTTACGATCGGGCTTGGCGATCGGGCTGCTGGAGGAGTTGCCCCAGCCTTACGTCCGATCGTTTTGCTGCGTCCCTCCAAAGGATGACTTCCTGCTCGTCCTGCAATCGATCATCCAGCCAACCAAAGAGGGAGATTAAGATTTGTACTAACACGGTCCTTTCCATTGCTCGAATCTGAGTGTACATTTGGAGAAAAATAAAATACGGAGATGGCGAGGGCAAGCTAGCCTTACACCGAAGAGGTGGCTGCTGGTCGTCTCTCTAGCTCACTCAATAATGTGCATGGCCGTCTGGGCCACATTCACTTTCTTCCCCTTGTCTGACTGCCTGGACGTCCCTTCCCCGGGGGTGGGGGCTGAGTTGTCGACGAAGTTCTTTAAGTGCCCCCGGCTGACCAGCTTCTTTATGTCCTTCTTCAGATGCCAGCAGTCATCAGTGTCATGGTCGTTATCCTTGTGATACTTGCAATATTTTTCCTCGTCCTTCCCGCCCCTCTTCATCCTCGGAGGTGGCCTGTTAAAGAGCCCTTCCTTTTGGGCGTGCGCGAGGATGACGTCCGGGGTAGCGTTAGCCCTGGGGGGTCGCGGTTCCTCTCTGCGCTACTTTCCTTTGGCCCTTTTCTCTTGTTGATGCTCGTCATGGCCGCGGTGCTTGCTCTCATCACGCTTGAATCCCCGCCTCGTTCCCACTGGGTGGCTTCCGTCGTCCTCGGCCAGCGCTTCTTCCGTCAACATATAGTGTTCTGCCCTGGCTATGACGCCGGTGTGGTCTTCGGTGGGTCGTTGTGCAGCGACTTTCTCAGGCCCCTATACCGGAGCCCCTTCTTCAGGGCCGTTTTCACGACCAACTCGGGCAGCTCTTCACGTTCAGTCGCTCTGCATTGAAGTAATGCATGTAGTGCCTCAAGGTCTCGCCGGGGCCCTGCACCACATTGAACAGGAACTCCGAATCGGGCTTCACCTGACGCCCGGCCGTGAATTGTTTGCAGAATTGCTGAGAGATGTCTTCGAAGCTATCAATGGAGCATTTGGGAAGTCCATAGTACCAACTCTGGGCCGCTCTCTGGAGGGTGGAATAGAAGACTTTACAGAGGAGGGTGTCATCAGCTCCTTGGAATGCCATGACCCCCTCATAGTCCATCATGTGGTCAAGAGGGTCGCCCGTGCCATCGTACTTCTCCAGTGTCGGCACCTTGAATCTAGAAGGTACCGTGCCTCAGTTATCCTCCAGGACAGTGGGCATCGGTCGCCTCTGGCGCCATCTGGGTGCTCCCCGGCGCTCACTCCGTCGTTGCCGGGCGGTGGCGAGCGGGCGCGGTCTCACCGAGGGCTCGCCTTTGTTCCTGCTGAGCTTCAGGCGGAGGTTGATCGGTGGGTTCTCCTCTTCTTCTTGTGGTAATCCTGCTTCTCCGGTTTTGTCCGAGGAGGACTTCTGCTCCGGTGCGATTGTCCCCCCGAGGCTCGGTGTCTGGCGGGTCACCGACTTGTTAGACCCGGTCGCTGAGGCGAGGCGGTAACCGATTTGCCTCCAGTTTGCTTGAGTCACATTCCCTCCCCCTCGTGGGGTGAGGTGGGAGTGAGGGACCTCTCCGGGACAAAGCCCGGTATGGTAAATCATCGTTCCGGGTTGGGGGTTCCATCCCCGTGGTCGGTGACCACGGCGGACCGTATAGGCTGGCGGTCCGATCCCCGTTGGTGGTTCCCTCCCGTTCCTGCTCGTCGGATGGAGGGGTTACCGACAAGCTGTTGAATCGTGGCGAGCAACGTCTGGAGATTGGCATTGGTTTCCTGAGCGAAGAGGCAAAGATGCTCCTGAGTTACCGATCAGGAGTCGCATGTCCCTTCGGTGGTGTGGCTGTGCTGGTTCTCGGGAGGGATGTAATCCCCCTCCTCTTGGATAGGGGGCATGCGCCCCAAATCGTTGCAAACGGGTTCCATTCCAGTGTGTTAACGTGGGCTGTGTTTGGTTCCCACAGACGGCGCCAGATGTTTCCGGGTGTTTTCTCACCACTGACTCGTTGACCGACAACTAAGCAGTCAACGTGGTCAAGGGACCGGTTGAGATCCCTCAGACATGTCGTGCTCATGTGGACACAGTGTGGGACGGCGATGGAGACGAAGATAAGCGGGAGCCTCGGGAAGAGCGTCGGTCCTCGGTCGGTGCGGAGCGGAGGGAAAGCCTCGGCTCCGTGAAATGTGCTAGGCTTCGGTGGGACGAGCGTCAAGGGGTAGCCTTGGCGCCTCGGTTATCACTTGGTCTTCGGTCGGTGGCGGTGCACGCTTGTAGCGCGCGGGATCGTCTTGCGCTGAGGAGTAGCCTCGGCGCCCTGTTCGGTTCCTTCCTAGATAGACGAGAAAACCCGTCAGGGGGGGCTGGACTTGGTTCCGGCCAAGTCCCCTCCGACGCTAAAGTCAGATCAAGGTCTGCTGAGTGCCCGACGGGGTAGGTTCGACTCGAGAGGAGATCGATACGCTGACCCTCAATCCGAACAAAGGAAGGGAAATTATGACGAAAGCCAGGTCATTGATGGTGTACCTCAGATTTTGTTACCTGGGATTCCATCCCTCTCCCGGTTGCCCCCGGCGTCCCTTTTATAAGGTTCCGGCCACGATTGCCCTTCCTCTACGTCCTCTCCGCCCACGTCCCCGCAATCCGCCTCCATCCAAACCCCTGCGTGCATCGTGGTTCATGGGTTAATGGCTCCTTAATGGTCATTAAGGTCTCGCGCTCCTGGGGGGGATGGTTGACTCTGGAGGGCACGCGCTGCTCGTGCGTCTTCTGAGTCGGGGCCTGGTCCGGCTTTGAGTCTGTTCGTGGGCCTCGTCTTATTCGTGGGCTTCCCGTTCTCGGCTTAGGCCGGGGTCTCTGGTTCTTGGGCCTCTCCAAAATAGTCGTATCATTTATCAAGCTCTTCTCATCTTCTTTTAAGCATTGTTGTCAGAACCTGATCTTTTGATATTCCTCTTTCTTTAAATCTTACCATGATATTTGGCCATATTATTGCGACATCATTGTAACTTTATATTGAAATAAAGTTGACTTTACTTAGGAAGTTCGAGGACGAACTTTATTTTTAAGGTGGGTAGATTGTAATGCCAATATGTGTAAAATACTGTCGCGTATGTGCATATAGTAATTTTGTTGTGGTATAGTAATTTCCTACAGGTATGGCTATCAGGTGACTATGATATGCTTTGGATATATAAGTGAAAGCGTGTGGTTGGATATTAAATTGATATTATTGTTAGCGTGCTATTAGTGTTTATTGACGTGCTTAGCGATTTTAGTTGGTGAGTGTGTATAGTAAAATGATATGTTCATGATAATTGGTGATACTGGGATAGTTATTAATGAATGATATTATTATTATTGCTGTTTGGTTGTTATTTTTGGTGATGTTGTTATTATTATTGGTGATGTTGTTTAATATTATCATTCCTATTGTGAAGGCCCTAGTTAATTTTGGTAGCTAGAGTTGGGCTTAGATTATTGTTAGTTAATGTTGATTGAGCTTTAATAGTTGGGCTAGGATATTAGATGAGAGAATGGGGATAATGGCAAACTTGTAATATGTTTATTAATCCCATTTCTCCCAAACTTCTCCATTCTTCTCATCACTTCTCTTTCTTTTTCTTTCCCTCATTCTCTCCCCTAACCCAAGCTGAACTCCCCCATGACCCTTGCTATCGAATTTTGAGGTCTTGGAGAAAGAAAAAAGAAATGGAAAAGATAGCTACTTCTAGAGGCACCTAACATTTCTCTTTCATTCCTCTACCTTTCCATCATCTCTCCCTCTCTTCCTTGCTACCAAAAAACCGAACCCCATCTCCGTTTTTGCTTGCTACCGAAATTTTGAGGGAAGCTGCCGAATTTTGGGGGAAATGGAGGAAAATGGGGGGGAAAGAAAGAAAAAGAAGAGGAAGAGGAGAAGAAGTAAATCCCTAGCCCATCCCCTCCTTCTACCACTCATCTTCTTCAATTTCTCTCAACTCCATGGCCAAAAACCTTCCCCCAAAACCCAAATCTGACCTGGGCCGAAATTTCTGGGCTTTGTTTCTTTATTTTTCAATACCAAACACCGTATCTCATTCTCCTTTAGAACCTTAGTGATTGTCTTGTAGTTGTGGGGAGTTTGGGATCAAGAGAAGCTAGGGTTTGGGAGTTTGTTTCATGATGGATTCATGAATTTGGAAGAGGATTTTGGAGTCTCCTAAGAGGTAGGATTCAAACCCCAACTCATATGTTTATTTCATTTCTGGGAAATTGGAAATGTGTTGTTGGATACATGCAGAATATGGAATGGGTGATATGATGTTATTAGGGACACGGAGGTGGAGTGCATGGTAATGGACAAAGTTGTCGCGGTAGGAGGCGGGTGAAGTCGCCGTGGACAACCGCTTGACCATTAGGTGACTCCACGTTGATAACAGAGTAGTCATGATACACTTGCATGCCGACACATTCATGGGATCACATTGCATTGCATCGCATTGCTTGTGTTTCATATCCATCATGGCATCATTGAGCATTATGTGTGTTTGGCGGTTATATATGTGTTATTGTTACCTAATGAGAATGAAGGTTGCCATGAATGCATTAGGTGTTTGAAATGGTTGTGTTGGATAGTGGGGTTTTGGATGGTTGTTAGTAATTGTACTTGGGATGATGTTGCAATGCTGGGTTTCAGTTTCTTGATATTGCAGTTCACTTCTCTATCTATAGTGCTCACTTTGTTTTGCAGGCTTTCTGTAGTGCCCTGTGAAGCTACTGTACATGTACTAGAGGGGGGTGAATAGTACTTTAAAATAATCAAGAGAGTTATTCCTAATTATTGTGCAAACATACAAACAACAATGCGGAATAAACTACAAACAAAAGTGAATAGACAAACGCAAACAAAGCATGTAACGGGTTTGGATCCACCCAAGTCTCTCCGACTTGTTCCCGGTGATCCTACGTCCCAATCACCCGGATCCCCTCCGGATACTTGAGTTAGAAACCACTAACCCAAGATTTTGCACTATGAAATTCTTGTAGAAAAACCTCTACAAGACCAAATCATACACAATGAACATGTGACTCCCACAACCCGGGATCACACACTTCTCTCACAACCGAGAGAACAATTCAAATATCAAATGCGATGAAATAATGAAACACTTACCACAAAATCCTATGCCTTGAGTATACTTACCAAATTAGGGCAAAGAGGGATTTTGAGGAAGAAGATGTCACCAAACCCTAGCTCCAAGAAGTTGACCAGCAATGGAAGCCTAGGGTGGAGTTGGTGACCTTGGATCAAGCTCTTAGCTTAAGAGGCTCACAATAGAGAGAATCTCTCTTGAGGAATTAGGGCTCAAGAAGTGAGGGAGAGATTCTTGGTGAGAAGAGAGAGCTTGGAAATAGCTTGAGAAAACTCCTCTCTTAGGTCTGAAATAACTTTGATAATGGACCTCTAGTCTTGCCTCACACGAATCAGGTTTGTATTTATAGAGGCAAGAAAAATCGTGTTGAAAAAGTTCCCAACGGCTCTATTCTGAAGCAGACTAGTCGGTCAAAGAAGGATCACTGACCGACTAGTTTCTCAACTAGTCGGTCGGTGATTCAACATGAACCGACTAACTGAAGAACAGCCAAAAGATGAAGTTCATGGAATATAGAACTAGTCGGGCTAAGAAGACTTGCCAACCGACTAGTTTCACAACTAGTCGGTCGGTGAGTGTTCTTTGACCGACTAACAACTGAAATAGAATAGGTTGAATTCAAATACAGCTAGTCGGTTTAAGAACAAGTTTCAACCAACTAGTTTCACAACTAGTAGGTCGGTCGTTGTTCTTTGACCGACTAACTGTAAACAGTAGCTCAGGCTGAAATCAAGCAATGATAACTAGTCGGTCTGAGAAGGATTCCTAACCGACTAGATCGTCATCTAGTCGGTCGGTGAACCTTCTTTGACCGACTAATTGATCATCAGGGCCTGGGCTGAAATGAGCAAGGACATCTAGTCGGTTCACGAAGAGTTGCCGACCGACTAGATCGTCATCTAGTCGGTTGGTACTTCTACTTGAACCAACTAAGATGCACTAGAAGCCGAAGGAAGAAGCGATAAGCTTCGGGAAAGTTTCTAATGGCTTCTATGATAATCCTAGCTCTAAGATATGAGCGAAATGAAGATTATAATGTAATTCCTACTCAAGGCTTAACATTCTATTCTATGAAGCTAGAAGACATTAAATTAAACATGACGAACCGTCTTCAAAGCTTCAATCTTCACTCTTGACTTCAATAAAACTCCTTGAGTTTCAACGAAGCTTCAGGCACACGATCATGCGTATTGAGAAGTCTTGAGACGTCGCTTTTGATGTACGTAGTATTTTGACGACGATCTCCATAACTGCGCTCACAGAGAGTTAGTTCACTATATTTATGTTTGCTCATCATCCAAAACCAAATCCAGGGAATCAATACTCAACACTTTCCTCTTAACGCAGGTACGTGTTTTGTTATTGATATCATTTACATTTTCATATGAATTTGCCATGGAATGCCATGAGTTAGTTTCCAGTTTATTGCTTAGTGCATTGCATCCTTGTGCACCATGTGAGTTGGGTTTGGACATCCTGCTGGGTCATGCTGTGACGTGTCCCCGTTGATATTTTTCAGGTATTGGTTCGTAGAGTTGGAGGCCCACTAGTCCAGTTGGTTGGAGTTGGTTGGAGTTGAGGGTTTTGAGAGAGTGTAAGAGTTTTGAGTGAGTGTTATTGTACCTTGGCGAGTTGTGGGTTTTATGTTGTATATGAGATTTGGCTTATATGTTGTATATGAGTTTTGTATAAGTGATGTTGTAATTAGGTAGTCATATATTTATATGTATTAGTGTTTTATTTATATCAGTTTTTGTGTTGTTGGAATGCTACAGGTGCTATCCCAACAGTGCGCAGTGGACCTGCTGCTTGAGTTTTGAAATTTTGTATTTCCTTTGTAACACCCGCCTCTTCGAAAATACCAGATACAGATTCGTACTCATCGGGTATCCCGGGGATTGGTGCGTTACATCGAGGTTCAATTAATGATGCACATAGAATTTCTTGAAAAGGATGCACCAAAAGAGCTATAAAGGAGCCACTTTGGAAACTTTAGCGCTTGTTCGATGCCAACAACTATGAAAATATTTCTCAATAATGTCCGTTACATATCTTGAACAAGATTTCATGTTTGAAAAGTATCAGCTAAATTTATATTGCTTTCGTATGAGTATCAAGAGTTGTTTGGTTGCTTAATATAGCTCTAGTAGTAATTAAGTTTTTTTAAGAGAGCAAAAGATTTCTTCCTTATGTAATGCCCAATAAAATAGTGGTTAATGGAAAGAAAATAATTATAGAAGTGCCAATTATACAAAGAAGACATTTCTAGTTTCTTTATTGTAGAGAGAGTATCATTAATTAAAAATTATAGATTTGACTAGCAAGCTAAATTATCTTTAAAATTACACTACAAATTCATTATTTAGGGTTAGGCTCAAATTAGGATTTTGGAGCATATTAATTGTAAGAAAAAAGTACATATGTTTTCTTTTATTGGACATGGAGCAGAAAATGATCAGGTCAGGTGACTATTGTAAGCAACAATTCTTTGGATTTTGGTCGCTTCCTGGATGAAAATTAATCGTTCAAATCATTCATTCACCACAAAAATCCATTAACTTCAGGGAAACTAAGATTTAGAGTGACCTATACATTGCAGCTATTCTTAAAGTGTTCATCCATATATAAACATAACAATTAATTAGCAATGCATCCAACTAGTTTTCACCAGTAATAACATCTAGAATCATCTTCTCCTATTATGATATATAATAATACATATTCAAGAGTTTTGGGTAGCAAGCTTGGCAAGAGGCCCGACTACAAGGGAGTTAATATATGTGCAAGGTTCAGTGTAAGAAGAGCTCATCCTTTTATCTTCAAAATTATCATTTGCATCAGGCCCTCCAACAATTGCTCCTGTTAATTCATAGACATTAGGACCTTCCTTTCCGCCCCATTGCACAAAGCTCATGCCACAGTTAATGGTAGCATTTGATGGAAGTAAGGGGACCGATGCACCTCGATGATGGGGCTGGGTTGGAGAGTTCTTTCCAAATCCAACCATATAGGACCTCCCTTGGGGATTGCTACCTAGAAGATAGTCAACCTACATCCACATCACAAATTAATCAAAAATGATACAATATAGTGTTAGATGAATAAATGATTGATTTTCTAAATCGAAAAGCAAGTGAAAAATAAAAAATTGTAAGCATGGAATCTCCCTTGTTTTAGTATAGAACAATTGGAAGTTTTGAAGTTATTTGTTAATTAAACGTCATTTAAAAGCTACCACTAGAAGCAATCTTAAAAGTTAAAAAAACATAAAGAAAAATTTGATAAGTATATATCATAATATAAAAATATTCATCATTTGAATTCGAGTTATGAAATTTTGACGAGCCTCACGTAAGCTAAGGGTTGATGCTTCATAATCTTAAAATGGATCAACATCCTCCAAAAAAGACTCAGTGATTTTTTAAGCTCCTGAATTTTTTTGGTTGCATGTACAAAGCACATCCAAAAATAATAATTGGGATTAAACTATCAAATAAAGTTTTTAAATGAAACCATGACTCATCCCACATTAAATATTTGAAGTTGACTCTACAAGCATCCCAAATTCCTAGTTCTTAATAGTGATTTTCTTTACATGACTTATGATGGTAACTGTCTACTTCAATAAATTTATCCTAGTTTTAAACCTTATTTGTAAGATATCACATTAAAATTCTCATGTGTTTCTTTAAAATTTAAGAATCTAGCATAGATTTTATTAACCTAAACTTTAAAATATAGTATGTAGACAAATAGAAATTAAATTGTGAAGAAGGTATGACCTGTTGCTTGGCAAATTGCATGAGTCGGGCAGGCTGGATCTGTTGCACTCCGCAACTGACAGTTTGATGTGTCTTGGTAAGAATATCACTATAAATCATGAACAAAAATGCAGTTCCAGTGACATATTGTGTGTTGGCTCCATTGCGAAAATGAATCATTCCGCCTGCACAAAAATTATTTATTTTTAATTTTTTGGTCAGATATGATATTGAATTTCTACTATGGATAATGTTATGAATGTATGAAACCATAAGAGCCAAGATTTTATTCAATATTTAAAGAATAATTTACCTGGTGTGATTCTAATTGTTTTAAATGGTGTATCTGGTAGTAATTGGCATACAAAGTTATCAGCTTGAGTCTTGAAATTCTGAAAACCTCCTTGAGCTGTTAGGTTGTTCTGTGAAAATTAAAATTAAATTAATAAGTATATAGATTAATATTATACAATAAACTCTAAATCAATTTACATTATTACATTTGAGAGAAGAACTTGAGCTCCAGCAAATTTGAGATCCCAACTGAATTCGGCCACACTAGAACTGATGGATTCATAAGAGATAAAGTTTTGGTAGGAAACCTTTTTTGTTGCTAAGTATAACCATGAAGCAGCCCACAACAATTCATCCTATATAATCGAATCCATACACAATCAATTATTTTGTTTAATAACAAGTATGTGAGCATATGTGTTGTTACTGATAGAATTATGACATAATATTAATGAAGAGGGTTACATTATAGCCAGAAAAAGAGCAATAGAAGGGGCATTCTCCATCATATGTTCCTTTGTATTCCTTAGCAAAATTAAAGAGCTGCATAAAATAAGAAGACCAAAAAATATTCAATTGGTGTAATATGATTGACTTAACCAATAAATAATATATACTACAACTTATGACTATATATAGTAATCATGTGATATTTTTCTTACCAATTTAGCTTTGTTTAAGAGACGACGTGAATAGTGATAATCAATTTTCCTAAAAACCATAGATGAGGCAGCCATGGCAGCTGCTGTTTCAGCTGCAATCTCAGTTCCAGGCATGTTCTTACTAATCTTATAAAGTGTTCGTGGTGTCTGCATGTTCTCTGGTCGCATCCAGCATGAATGGTCAGCAACAGGGTCACCCACCTTAAATTTGCAATAGATCACATTATTAGATTTCATTTCAATAAAATATTTATTGTTATATGATTTCATATTAAATTATTATGATTAGTTACCTGAACATATAATTGATTTTTCTTGATATTACATTTGAGAAAATAATCAGTTCCCCAACGAATTGCAGAATGTACATTGTGAAGTTCGCCTGTAGCCTTTAGTTCCTTATTGTAATGTAGAGCAGTCCATGCTAAAGTTGTTACTGTGAAAGCCATAGGCAAACCATACTTCACGTTATCTCCTGCATCATAATATCCACCCACAAGATCCACCTGCATGATCCATGATTAATTATGCATATTAACAACAGAAATATATATAGTTCAAAAATTTCTTTCAAAATAATATCTCAATAAATTAACTTGATTGCTTCAACAATATTCATTATCCATATAGCGTTTAGTTACACCTTACAACTTAGGAGCAGGAGATACATAGTTGCTAGAATATGAACGAAACACAAGCACACAATTAAAATCTTAGAATTTCATTATGCAATGGTTGTTTTAGCAAATTGAATCAATTTTAAGCAACATATGGAATAAATGCTTAGCTAAAAGCTAAAATTGGAATAACTATGCATACATTTAAAGTTCAACGTACATGACAATATAATTGACAAGGTTCAACTACTAATTTAAATGATGAACACAAATGAAAGCAATCAAGAATGAATCTTAGAATTCATAACTATGGTCAACCACCCACCATTATATTTCATGTCACAAAATAATGAAAAACACTTCCATAATATTTCTCCTTAATATTTTCGATGTTGTATTCATGTATGCAATTGTCTTCAACTTTTTCAGTTGTTACATAGAAAATTTATAAATGAGTAGATTCTATTATTAATTTTACAAATCTTAGAGTTTTATAGTATAAGTATATATAACACAAAAAAGAAATAAATTCAATGACACAAAAAGTACCCAAAATGTGAATTATCTACCCTAATAGAGAAGGTTTTGAAAAATCAATATCAAATGCATTGTGAAATTGATAAAATAAACTAGAATAGTGACATCCTAAAAATATCATAGAATAAAGGAAGAGGGGAAAACAACATTGGCAATCTTTCCATCATTGAGGGCCGAATCTCCTCTCCATGGAATTCTGCTATTTTGTGGTAGCTCTCCCGAACGTTGTGCTTCAAGAAACATCAATGACTTGGTGAGAGCATCCTTATAGTCATAACTTATAGCTACAACAATGATTAAACCATTGAAAAGAGTTAACCAAATGATAGCCAAAGCTTTTGCTAATGCCTTCATTGATAAAGAGAAGAACAAGCAATAACTTTGGAATGCAAAAGAGATAGAGCTATGGTTATTGAATGAGAAAAGTTGAAGTGATATAATATATATACATGGAGTTTGGTACTTAATTAGTTTTAATATTTTCTTTTTATGGGTGAAGTTGCGGTGTTTATTTCTGTAATTTAACATTTTCTTTTTAGATCATTGGCTGTCTATGGGTTGTTTGTTAAAAAATTCTATTTAAAATTATGGCAGTTGCTTTCTAATGATAAGTTGTAACTTCATATTTTCAATTAAAGAAACTCTCCTATAAATCCTACGTCAATTGCATCATTGGATATGTTGTGTTTTTGCGTTGTTGTCAAGCTAAAAGGTTAAACTAATCAAAGTTTTACCATATAAATGAAAAGCAAGGTGTGAAATTTTAACGAAAACCATGTGATTGTGCTACGATTTTATCTTTTATGTGCTAAATTAAACATGATTTGATGACCTACTCAAAGGCTAATTAGGCATTAGAAGCAGGAATAGACCCAAAAAAGCTTATTAAGGAAAGAGGAAAATCTTGACTCCATCTAAGAGTATAAAAGAGTTTGAGCTGCCGTATAAGAGCTCCCTATATTATGGAGGAGTTGTTGAAGATGATAAGAGTGTGGGTTGTATGACCAATAAGGAAAAAGGTATAATGGTCTAGTTTTGCTTAGGTGAAAATTTATTTTCAAGCATAAAGCAAGTCCTTTGTGGTCTGCTAGAAGCTTGTTGAGGGCATAACTACTTAAGACTCAAGAGACTAATAGACCTTTTTCATGGGTTAGGAGAGCACTTGTCAGTAGATAAGGAGATCTGACTATATCTTAAGTGTTATTGTAAACCTTACTAAATATATTAGCTATAACAATTTCCTTAAAGGAGCAAGAAGAACAAAGCGATCAAGAGAAAGTCATTAGGCAAATTCACCGTATTGGGAACTAGGACCCGTGAACTTCGATCATGTAAATTCAAGTGTTCGTGCATTGTAGATTGTTCAACATCATTTCCACTCTTTGATAAAGACAACCATATAGGGGAAGCTAGATGTGTTAAGTCCTACATGTCTTATTGGTATATCAGATCACATTTCCATAAGATCGTGAAAATATGAAGTGTTATCTTTCTTACAAAACAAAATCAGAAATGATGCTTGCTTTATTGCCTGATTCTCTTAAAATAATAAAGTACATTGTTCAAACCTAGTACTGACATCTTCAACACAAAAGAAAGGAGATTGCAAAGCTACCAAAGGTAATAATTCCTTAAAAGCATATTAAAGATTTTAGAAGTTCAAGTTGAGCAACAACATTCCTAGTAACGTAGGTTTTGGAATGGATAAATTTTTTTGAGGTTTTTATAAACTTAAATAAATTTTCCAACAAGTCTATTAAGTCAAAGGCTCATAGTAATACTTGAAAGCGTGTCACCCTAGTCCATATATTAAAGCCATTTTAGATATGACTTAGTTACCTTGGCCATCTCTATCCATTAGCTCAATAAGCTAAGACCCAGAGTAAAGTCCCCCCCCCCCCCCCCCGGGGGGGGCTTAAAAACAATAATTTCTCCATTCACAACCTTTCTCTTTCATGGTTTGTTGGGAGAACTCATATTATTTTCTTTGAATTCTATTTCTAAATAAAGATTATTCCTTACTTTACTTATATTTTTTTTGAATTATTCTTATTATGTTAAAGTTTTTGCTTTATCATAAATGTATTTAAAAATTAAAACAATGGAGAGGAAGAGAGAGATAAGAATGGAAAGCATAAGTACCTTAGCAAAATTTTATGAATTATATGAAAAGAAAAAATATGGAATTGACTCAAAAGTGGCATTTGTACTAGTAAAGAAATGAGCATATGTGACTATAACACCACCTATACCTCTTTTGTGTACAATTCAAGGAGTAGGATTACATATCTTAGGATCATGCCTATGAACAGAATATGTAAAACTAAAAAGTTTGGAACATAACTAAAATACACCATAACATGTTGAATTAACAGACTATAGAGATATATGTGTAAATCGTTAGTGGTTATGTGAATGATACAACTATTATATAGAGGATAAAGATGGCATATTCCAATTGAAGATGTATCTACAATCAAAATTTAGACCAAAGAACCTATGCTAGCTATGATATTTCTTGAAGATCAGGTTACTCAATCTCTTCATGATAATTTCTTATCTAAGAGAAATATATACATGATTTTTTGATGGGGACAAGGATATTAGATTGCAAACCAATTGACACACTCACGTAACCAAATACAAAGTTAAGAGCTAATGGAAGTTTACTGAAGTTCTCAGTTAGTTATGGAAGATTGATATGTGTAATAATCCTAACACAAACTCATGGTATTTTTTATATAAATAATTTGTAATTTCTCAATTTTAATTTTTATAATTTTCTAATTTTTTCAGAATTTTTAGGAATTACTTAGAATTCTTAATTCAATTTCTAAATAAACAAGTTAAACTGTAACCCATACGAAGGGCCAAACCTAT
This sequence comes from Scilla litardierei, assembly GCA_030789695.1. Classification (NCBI taxonomy): domain Eukaryota; kingdom Viridiplantae; phylum Streptophyta; class Magnoliopsida; order Asparagales; family Asparagaceae; genus Scilla; species Scilla litardierei. Next base: position 238,829 of record JAULAV010004408.1, read on the forward strand.
TAAATCCCTCAACCCCTAGTCTTGGTGTGACACTCCCCCATTACCGCACTAATCGCAATTACACCCCCAATAACCCATTAATTTCCCTCATAACTAACTACTTAAATGGCTTATTAATTAAATTAATAAATATTAGAACTTAATGCATAATAATAATCATATTTTTTATGTACCGGAAAATATAACATTTTTTATTACTTGACCAACCATCAGAAGAAGCAAATACAACAGGTACACTAATCATTAAGATTGATGAAGTCACAATTAATGAAAAAACAGCTAATTGGGAAGCAATAGTCATATTTGTAATCCTCTAAGCTACCAACAAAAGGACTAAACCATTTGATCCCCCACTTAGTCAAAATTGGAATAAAATGCATCCCGGAGGGATTTGACCATGAATCATTGATTCTTTAGAACTTATTACTACTTTATTTTATTCGGACATGGAGTCGAAGGAAGTTTAGTAATTACTTCACAAACAGATATACTATATTCTAAATAAATAATATATTAAAATATAATAAATAATAAAATATAAGAATAAAACAGATGTTTCAGAGTGTTTTCTCACTACAAAAGCGTTGACCGTGGACTACCCTGTCAACGTGGTCAAGGGGCCGACTTGGGTCCCTCGGGTGCGTCGAGTCAGTGCAGACGCGGTGCGAATCGGAGTTGCGGATGACGTGGAGCGCGTCGGCTGGGCCGAATCTGGATCCTCGGCCTCTGGGGGGCGGAGGGGAAGCCTCGGCCCAGTGAGAGGTGCTCGGCCTCGGACGGTCGGACGACGAGGGGTAGCCTCGGTCGTCTCGCTTGATGCGCGGCCGACGTGGAGCTGAGGGGAAGCCTCGGTCTCTCCTGGCGTCGAGGGGTGGCCTCGACAGAGCGACTATCTTCTGGTGGTGGAGACGAACGGGTTCGGGGACGAGGGCGCTCGGCTCCGGCTATGATGACGCTGAGGGGTAGCCTCGGCGCCGCGGGATCTCCTGGACCTGAATGGACGAAAGAGCTCGTCAGGGGGGTCGGACCTTGGTTCCGACCAAATCCCCTCCGATGCCAAAGTCAGATCTTGTCTGAGGGATGCTCGGTGGGATCGGGCTCGGTTCACGGAGAGACCGAGCCCCCATCCTCGAGCCGAGCTATGGAGGAGAAATATGTAAAGGCGGAAGAAGGTGTGAGATGGAGTTGGTGATACCTCCGTTGTAGATCGTGAAGCCCCTTTTGTGATGATGACCCTCCTCCCCTCATATAGGTGACTCGTCCTCATAATGTGCCATGATGTGACATCATGGCCATCATTCATGGGGACGTGCAAATGTGGGAAGTTTTGACCTCCACTAATTGCGCCATCTTGATGAGGAGATGAATGTCCTGAGGGTGGCCATGATGGCTGGAGTGATGGACTCGGTCGGTTACCATATTTGGCGGGCCTTGATGGCTGGAGAGTGATGGCCATTTAAGTCGGGCCATTAAGCTGTCATGCCCCGCTTCCTAAAAGATTTGAGAAGCGAGACATGGCCAGCCCGCATGGACTCGAACCGTTGAGGCTCGGGGTCCAATAAGCGTCTAGGCAAGTTATGATGCGGAGGTGAAGGTCCGATCGAACAATTTAGCATGAAACAACAGATATAGCAGCAAAAGATACTATTCAAACGCAGAAGGTAACCAACAAAGAGTTTAACATAGAAGCTAAAACTGTACGTACCGGAGGCAACTAAAGAAGAAAAAGTCTGCTGGGGTCCACAGGTTGTGGCAGCTCGGTCAAGTCTGATACATGTGCAAAACACATGTCAGCAACGAACTAATGAGACCATAAGTTAATGCAGTTATACAATTCTAGCAGTTCTAAATGGAATTTAAAAGACAACTACACAGGCAGTTCTAGAAAGCAGGAAACAAGTAATGGTTATTCTAATCGATCTGCTAGGGGTGTCCATCTAGTCAGATCGTTTAAGGGTTGTTCATGTAGTTCTGTCAATCTGCCAGGGGTGTCCATCTGGTCAGATTGTCCAAGTCTAGAAAAAAGGTCCAACGACCGGAATGCATCCCGGCGAAGCAAACAGGAGTGCACCAACTGCGACACGAAGATAAAGCCTAAGGACTCAAGCTGCGTAGGCGGAGGGGAGCTACCCCCCAGGCCCAGCTAGACTCTTTTGTCCTACCCCACCTGCGAGTCGTTTGTGTTATGGACACGAGCCAACAAACGCTCCATCTAGACACGAGACAAGACAAGGATCACGAATGATACGGCGTATCATACTGGAGCGCACCAGTCACGGGTGAGCCAAAGCTGGGGAGCACCAGTTCTCAATGGTCACCCCCGTCGTCGATCCGAAACAAATCATTAATCATGAATGATACTACGTATCATACCGGAGTGCACCAGTCACGGGTGAGCCAAAGCTGGGGAGTGATCACGCCCCGGATACACGTCCCGGAGCGGCGATTGTAGTTTTACCGCAAGCGCACGGTGTAGTGGCGAGCGGGTATCGAACACGAGGAGGTGGTGTTGAGCTCCAATCTATCCTAGGTTGGTTTGACTACGAATGTTTTATTGGTGGATATGGTTATGGAATGATATAATGGAAATGGTGGTGGATGTCGGTGTCGATGATAAAGAAATCGGTCAAATATCGATTTAAACACAATATAATAAAAGAGGGAATTTGCCTTGCGACGATCCTGTCACAATCGTCGGGCAAAGTATGGGGATATGAAATCAAATAAAGACGTCTAGGGCTAGGGAATCCCCACTACGGACCGTCATGCATCATTGTTAATAGTGAATCTCAATATTACTAGACTTGCGTTGAGGTGAACTAGTCGCAACTTAATGTAGAACCAAGCTCACGCTCTCGCGCTATTGCCGGTCTATAGCAAACCTAGGTTAGGGCCCAATCTCTTGCAAACCCTAACCTAAGCCACTAGCATGAGGATCGACATCATCGTTCAATCACCCCTCGAGCCCACTCTCGTGCAAACTCGAGTTACGATCTAGGTTGTGATAGTTCGTATTCGTCCAATCTCTTGCAAGCGAATATGGGTATAGATTTACAATTAAAAATCCTAGCTTTGGTCCAATCTCTTGCAAACCAAATCTAGAGAAACCCAATTGTAAACCTAAATCGAATATCTAGGCCTTCCCATCGATTAGAATCCAATCTCTTGCAAACCCTAGATCGATGGAAATCCCTAGCTATCCGTAATAAATCAATCACAACCTAATCCTCCTAGCAATTCTAGCAATTTAGAAATTCATTCATCACAAATATGAAATTAGATCCATAGGGTTCATCCACATGCCCTAGAACATCAAATCTACTCAAGCATAGCAACAACGATATAGGAATCAATAAAAACAATTGCTTGCATGTAAAAAGATAGCAAATCAAAGATTCAAATAATAAGAATAGAAATACTTAGCTTTGATGAAGAATTCCAATCCAAATACAAGCTTTTTGATCCAAGAGGGGGCCTAGGGCATGGCCTAACCTCTAAAAATAACTCTAATAAAACATAATGGGGATCCCCTCTAATGGTGGCTACAAACCCCTTAAATACTCCCCCAAAACCCTAGCAAGAAACCCTAGAAAACCCCTCAAATTCGTGCCCAAAAACAGCCCAAACCGCAACTTAAAATCTGGGCCCAGGCCGCACTCGGCCGAGTGGAATATGTGACCCGGCCGAGTGACACTGACATGCAAATTCCATCACTGCAACATCAACTTGCAGAAATTCCCCAGATTTCATCCGACCTCCGATTTGCGCGTTCTTGGCGGCGTTGGAACCGTCATGAAGTCTACTATCCATAAAAAATATGAGAAAAATACTTTGATTGCTGGAATGATAGCAGATTTCAAAAGAGTGAGAGGCTGTCTGAAAATCTGGGCGCCGTGTGTCCTCGGCATCACTCGGTCGAGTGGCAAATGTCACTCGGCCGAGGGGCATTTGGTACTCGGGCGGACGGCTTTCGTCACTCGGCCGAGTCGGGCTTCTGGGGCAGACTGACGGATTACAGTAAGTTGGACATTTTGGCTTGCCGTCGTCTGGGTGCCACTCGGACGGACGGAGTCTCCTCACTCGGCCGAGTCGGCGTGCGATGCTCGGCCGAGTGCACGTCGATACATCTCTGTTGCGTGTCCGATCTGACCTGCCGAGCGGGGTCTCAATGCTCGGCCGAGTGACTCCTTCACTCGGCCGAGTGGCATGCTGAAAATGCCTAATCTTCATCTTTTCGCTCCCCCGTCGCTCCTACGACGTTCTTTCTTCTTCCACTCCTCTTCCATTGCAGAACAACCCTCAAAAGGGCCATGGTTGACACTCCGGAGTGGGTGCAAATCTCTAAAGCTCATTTTTGCTCACGATCGCTCCATATTTCCTGAAATCCGACAAAAACAAGAAATAGTGAAAAGTAACACAATATCATCGAATAATCGTGAAAAGCGCAATATGAGCAACCGAAATGACATGTAAATATGTAGAAAAAAGGTGTAAAATATGGACCGATCAAAATCCCCCAAGCTTGCCTCTTACTCGTCCTCGAGGAAGAAAAGTAGAGAGACGAACTCGGGAGATGAAAACAAAGAAAATGAAATGGAAAAGAAAGAACACGAGGTGGAAGGGGTCGCTAGATTATTCTCTCAGATCTCAAGCCATAAGCTACACATCACGATGACTTGGAAAATACAAATCATATGCTATAAGGATTTCATATCTTTCATAAACATGACACTTGCAAGCTTTTCAGATCAACAAAAGGGATTCTCTAAATTCATACAATCAATTCATATCCACATCATGCATTTCATAGAATTTAATATACAATTCATTGGCGATGCACTTTTCAATCAAAAGTTATAAATGAAGCATATAAGATACACACCAAGCATGCAATAGAGAATAGAATAAGAGTCATGGCATTCACATATTTATTTCAAATCATGAAAAATCTCCATATCTAATATATTTTGCAAAGTCTAAGCATTATCGAATATTCCCATTCATGCACGTCTCCACTCTAATGTCATACTCACTCATATGGTCAAATGAATTCACCCCCCAAGCTTAGCTTGAGGCATCACATCTAAAGGAATATGATAGTGGAAAATGGGATTTTTGCCTTGGTTTTCCCAAGTATTTTGTGGCTCCAATAATGAGATAGAGAAATGTATTTTTCTTTTTTTTTTCTTTTTGAACTTTTTGTTTCTCTTTTTTTTTCTTTTTGGATTTTTGTAGGAGCTATATGATTTGTATTTTTGGCTTTTGGCTCCTTTTTGGCTTTTTGGACTTTTTGGAGCTAACTTTTTCTTTTGTAGGGATTTTTTTTGGGAAACAGATGCGATATAAGTAGCTTTAGGAGGTGAACTCAAGTGACATGTAGAGAATAAAAAGATATATGTGGAGAAAGAAATAATGTAACACTCGGTTCACTCTAAGATGTGCACGAACGGTTCAATAAAATAATACTTCAACTAAAACTCATATGTAAGCATGGATATTCTCAATCATCTCAATAAATAGTGAAGTCAAGCGATAAAGCGCACAATCATATCAAGCATGCAACAGAATGTGAATAAGACAATAAAACTGATGCTTCAGATATACTAATGATGCGTGAATCTTGGTGCATTTCCAACAAAAGCATACCGAACACTAATCCATACATTCAGTTTCAATTAATATCATGCATTCATGTAGAGGAATCATCAAAAGAAATAGATTTGCAAGAACATGGATAGCAAGACTATGGAATACTCAAAGTAGCATGGCAAGGAATAATAAGCATCGTGATGGCTACTAAAGCAATAAGAGATATCATCATACAAAACTCATCTAGCGGAAGAAGAGAAAGGAAAATAAAGAAATAAGAAAAAATAAAAGAGAGGAAAGAAAAGAAAAACAAGCACACAACATGATGCATGAACACACATAAAAGGAAAATAAGATGGAAAATTCAAAAAGATGATGCAAAAATTTTGAAAAATCCAAAAAAAAAAAAAGTAAAATAAAGTAAAAATGCAACTAATGCATCTAAATGGCATGGAAATGCACTCCAAAAACTTGATCGCGCCCCGGATACACGTCCCGGAGCGGCGATTGTAGTTTTACCGCAAGCGCACGGCAAAGTGGCGAGCGGGTTATCGAACACAGGGAGGTGGTGTTGAGCTCCAATCTATCCTAGGTTGGTTTGACTACGAATGTTTTATTGGTGGATATGGTTATGGAATGATATAATGGAAATGGTGGTGGATGTCAGTGTCGATGATAAAGAAATCGGTCAAATATCGATTTAAACACAATATAATAAAAGAGGGAATTTGCCTTGCGACGATCCTGTCACAATCGTCGGGCAAAGTATGGGGATATGAAATCAAATAAAGACGTCTAGGGCTAGGGAATCCCCACTACGGACCGTCATGCATCATTGTTAATAGTGAATCTCAATATTACTAGACTTGCGTTGAGGTGAACTAGTCGCAACTTAATGTAGAACCAAGCTCACGCTCTCGCGCTATTGCCGGTCTATAGCAAACCTAGGTTAGGGCCCAATCTCTTGCAAACCCTAACCTAAGCCACTAGCATGAGGATCGACATCATCGTTCAATCACCCCTCGAGCCCACTCTCGTGCAAACTCGAGTTACGATCTAGGTTGTGATAGTTCGTATTCGTACAATCTCTTGCAAGCGAATATGGGTATAGATTTACAATTAAAAATCCTAGCTTTGGTCCAATCTCTTGCAAACCAAATCTAGAGAAACCCAATTGTAAACCTAAATCGAATATCTAGGCCTTCCCATCGATTAGAATCCAATCTCTTGCAAACCCTAGATCGATGGAAATCCCTAGCTATCCGTAATAAATCAATCACAACCTAATCCTCCTAGCAATTCTAGCAATTTAGAAATTCATTCATCACAAATATGAAATTAGATCCATAGGGTTCATCCACATGCCCTAGAACATCAAATCTACTCAAGCATAGCAACAACGATATAGGAATCAATAAAAACAATTGCTTGCATGTAAAAAGATAGCAAATCAAAGATTCAAATAATAAGAATAGAAATACTTAGCTTTGATGAAGAATTCCAATCCAAATACAAGCTTTTTGATCCAAGAGGGGGCCTAGGGCATGGCCTAACCTCTAAAAATAACTCTAATAAAACATAATGGGGATCCCCTCTAATGGTGGCTACAAACCCCTTAAATACTCCCCCAAAACCCTAGCAAGAAACCCTAGAAAACCCCTCAAATTCGTGCCCAAAAACAGCCCAAACCGCAACTTAAAATCTGGGCCCAGGCCGCACTCGGCCGAGTGGAATATGTGACCCGGCCGAGTGACACTGACATGCAAATTCCAGCACTGCAACATCAACTTGCAGAAATTCCCCAGATTTCATCCGACCTCCGATTTGCGCGTTCTTGGCGGCGTTGGAACCGTCATGAAGTCTACTATCCATAAAAATATGAGAAAAATACTTTGATTGCTGGAATGATAGCAGATTTCAAAAGAGTGAGAGGCTGTCTGAAAATCTGGGCGCCGTGTGTCCTCGGCATCACTCGGTCGAGTGGCAAATGTCACTCGGCCGAGGGGCATTTGGTACTCGGGCGGACGGCTTTCGTCACTCAGCCGAGTCGGGCTTCTGGGGCAGACTGACGGATTACAGTAAGTTGGACATTTTGGCTTGCCGTCGTCTGGGTGCCACTCGGACGGACGGAGTCTCCTCACTCGGCCGAGTCGGCGTGCGATGCTCGGCCGAGTGCACGTCGATACATCTCTGTTGCGTGTCCGATCTGACCTGCCGAGCGGGGTCTCAATGCTCGGCCGAGTGACTCCTTCACTCGGCCGAGTGGCATGCTGAAAATGCCCAATCTTCATCTTTTCGCTCCCCCGTCGCTCCTACGACGTTCTTTCTTCTTCCACTCCTCTTCCATTGCAGAATAACCCTCAAAAGGGCCATGGTTGACACTCCGGAGTGGGTGCAAATCTCTAAAGCTCATTTTTGCTCACGATCGCTCCATATTTCCTGAAATCCGACAAAAACAAGAAATAGTGAAAAGTAACACAATATCATCGAATAATCGTGAAAAGCGCAATATGAGCAACCGAAATGACATGTAAATATGTAGAAAAAAGGTGTAAAATATGGACCGATCAGGGAGCACCAGTTCTCAATGGTCACCCCCGTCATCGATTAACTATCCGTAAGCGAGCCGTCTCTGGGCTAGCCAGCAGACGCTCCACAAGAGTAGTGCCAACCTCCGTATAGGAGAGGCCCACGCCTGTGATCTTCTACAAAGATCCACACAATTACAATGTCCGGCTTATTAATTAGCAAGTGAGGTTTAAGTTGCATTTTAAAAGTGGGTTCGAGCAGAAAATAGCATGCGATCATTTTCAAGTATTTTGCAGAAATAAATCTAGCAGTTCTAACATCAATTCTAGAAAGTATAAAAGCAGTAACTAAAGTCTCATTCCTTGCCTGAAAGATTCCGACAAGGATGTAGTCCAGCAGGGTCTGGGTCAACCAACGGGTCTACGGAACCTGTACGAATATCATATCATCACAATCATGCACTCTAACATCCACAGGCAACAACATAAGATAAGCCAGATTAACGGGGCCCGCTTTGGGTCACCAGACCTATGGGATGCTGCTTAATTCGATCGATCATTCTATCTATCCTATGTGCACAGCAGAGTAAGTCCATTGATCGATCGAGGCGATACATTAATGAGTTCGTTCTAGGTGAGTTACCTCATGCAAGTTGGCCCTAATTACTAGAGCAACAAAGGCTTTGAGAATCGTTACCTAGCCAGATGCGAAAGCTCCTCGTAGATGACGATTCTGACACAACGCCGCGTCACCCGACGGTAGGTCAAGGGTGGAAGGCCTGGAGCACAGATTCCTATCAGCAATCCGTCAGCTCCATGTTGTCGCAATCAGCGACAGAGGGTACCCAGAGATGATCGTGAATTTATCTGTGACATGGATCCGGAATATAAGGCTAATGACCCTCAACCAATTAAATTAATAATAAAATCTAACTTAAAAGGGTACACGTAATTATACCAACTAATACTAACTTACATATACTAAACTGTTACATAGCACATGAATGTAGTGACAACATAGCTAACTCCTTGTACATGTGCAGCAAACATGCATAATATATATACACAAATAATATGTTAGTTACTAGAATTTTATATTGCTAACGAAATTCATATTAAACTGCTGATATCAACTAACCAACTTCCGAAGGCTTACTCGTTAGGTTGCTTCCTCGCGTGGTGCAAACGGCAGCAGAAACCGCCGTCGCGGGGTCGCTCGGGCTCTAGTCGGGCTGTCAACGACGCAGGGGTTGCTACAGGCCGCATTCGATGGGGCGGAGTCAAAGTAGCATCGGGGGCGGGTGACAGGGTGGCGCCGCCGATCGGCGCTGCTGCTCGGCGCCGCACGAACTGCGAAGTGCAGCAGCCGTCCCGCGGCCTGGGCGAGGGGTTCCGGTGTCTAGAATGGCGGGGGACAGCGCCGGAGGCTGGTGGATGGTCACCGGAGGGAAGGCGGTTGGCCGGAGCATGGGTGGTTGTCGATGTTCATGGCCGGAGTACGGCTGTGGCTGGGTTACGTGGGGGCGGATCTAGATGGGGAGGAGCAGCCCGCGTTGAGGAAATACGGGGGCCTTGGGGAGGTTCAGACAAGAGGGAGTGGCCGGTGATCTCAAGTTTAAGGGGAATAGGGAGCCAGCGAGGGTTGCGGCCTGCTTCCGGGGATGTTTTCCGGCGGGGGTAGGCCGGAAGGGAGGAGGCTGAGGCCGCGGGTGATCGGAGATGGAGCTGTCGTGCGGCGCCTGGGTGTGGGGATCTTGCGTGTTGTCGTGGGGAAGATAAGATGGAGGGCGGCTGGCTTCTCGCGTTTTGGCTGGGAGAGGGAAAGAAAACCTAGGTTTCCTTTAAGTAGAGAGGCTAGGCATCACGTGGGGGTCAGGGGTTTGTAGGTCTAGGTTTTATGATATAATAGCTTAGGGTATTAGAGTAGTATTTTGTGTGGGGTAGAGATATCATCATGACAAGGTTAGGGCCTCACAGGGTATAGGATGTAGTAAGTGGGCTTGGGCTAATATGTTGAAGTGTTTGATAAAAGAGTTTGTTATAAAAAAATCATCAAAAGCCCAAAGTGTCACATTCTCTCTCTCTCATGGATGCGGCTAATAAGGTAACAATGGGCTGGGTCATCATGTGAAATAATTAGGATTTAACAAGAATAATTAGAGGGATGAAATTATCTGGAATTAGAGTTAACTAATAATTAAACCTGGGAAAAGTGAAAGTGGGTCAAACGAGGGGCTAAAATTGTGAAATAAATACTGGGGCGACCGGGACGGCGAGAGAAAGAAGTCCGAGAAGACAGATCACAATTTCGACGTCGAGTAATGAGATTAAAAATAAAAAGGTCTGGCGATGAAAGTGAAAATCGTGACGTCTCTTCAAATAAGATCAAATCGTGGGAGAACGACCCGTGAAATGACGTTCCCAATTAACACCACAATTTTAATACTCTCAGAGAGGGTCTCAACGGCATATCACACCATAGTGTCCGGATACCGACAAGGTCTAAAATAAATACGTGCACGAACAAGAATATGTGCACTTAAAGCATATAAAGGGGTACGGGGTCCAAAGGCGACGGTAATTCTAAGTTTGGCGCACGTCGGGGTTGGCTTGGGTTGACACGTGTTCCCTAGTCGGGCACGAGTCACGGAGGCTATCTATAGGTTCAAGCAAGGTTCTAGGGTCCTACTGCGTGCACAGACGACATCTGCTGTGCACACAGACCAAATCACCTTACGCACAGACCTAATTGTTGTGCACACACAAAAAATTCAAATTGGTCCGAAAACAGGCCGTTACATCCTACCCACCTTAGAATAAAGTCCGTCCTCGGACTTTCTTAATTTCAGGCATGGTTAGACTCCGCTAGTTAACTATAGTAACTACCACGATCATTCCTAGCACAGTACTTCAACTAACATATAACCTAATACATCTATCTATATACATGCTCAGTAATAATATACATCAATTATTTCCCAACCATTATATCTTGTACTTATAGCTAGGTTAATATTATTCACTCATACATTTCTAACTCATGGAAGTGCCTCCGCACATCCATACGTACGCACAATCATATTCCAACATTCAATAATCACCCCATCATATACAACCATTGTATTATACACATATTACACATATACTAACCAGGGTATTTAAATTCATCACGAATTTAAAACCGAAAATACATATATCTACTCAATATCACCTACAAAAGGTATATCCCCTAGTATACATTCCACACATCATTCCTAACAATAATACTTAGCTATATTATAACTATTCGTCACAACACCAATTGACAAACAATTTCTTATTACAAGCAATACATAATCACACTATCATGTTAATCTATTCTCACAAACACAATGCATCCAGCCTAATAACTATGCATATATCACATTTCACTCCTAGTTTAACTAACACATACTCATTCAAACATGTAAACCCTTCATTTATAACTATAGAATAAACCTGTATCTATATATGGTGTAGCTACGCACGTCCAGGTGCGTAGCGTAACCTAGCACAAACACCTATATAACTACATTCACCATATCCTATCATGCACGGATATATATAACACTACACTCACCTCTGCAAACCACAACCACATTATAAAATACTTACTGAGCATACTCACTCGCTCTCGAGTGAGACTCCAAGATACACACCAAACAATATACAATCTATGTACTTATACACACACTCCTATATATCTATATGACACGACTCATCATAAGTAGCCTTAGTAAATAGCTAGACATCACTATACAATCATTCACACATCAGAACATGCAATTCATACTTATCCCATATATACGTATATACATTCACGCAACACATTCTTATCCTAGTATCTATAAGCATGTCCACTCGTACTCGAGGGAACACTAAGACTTATAAGTATCCACAGTCATTATATATTCACACCTATTATCTTACATAAGTATCTATACTTATTCATGTACTATATAAACATAATCATTACATTCATCGCAATACACATATTCCATTATTCATCCATAAGCTCACATATACCTAAGTAATAATACTAAGCATGCCCGACAATGATACATATTCACACGAGCCGGGTAATCCTCCTCATGGATCTACGGGGAAGGTAGAACAAACACAAGGCTCTAATGTGCAGACACTTCCAATTTTGACATTTAGGGTGGTTAAACAACCTCCAACTAATCAGCCCTAATTGGCTAATCCCAATCATTTTAAACACCAATAAAATTTCCAACTCAAAAGCCCGTTCACGAGAACCTGTTATAATGATCCTGGTTTTCTCCGCTTCCATTGGTTCTTGGCTCAGTTGTCTCTAGGAATCTCTAAAGTGAAACTACCCACCAATTCTAGATTTTTGGGCGTCAGACTTACTTACGATTTCCTTTTCAATCCAAACAACCAAGGCAATCCACTAACTCTTTTCCCATATTTCCTGATCATTGAGCACTCGTAAACCAAACATGCTCACTTGACTTGATCCTGAATTTCCATTGACACTTAAACTGCTAGTCATTGGTGACTATAATCCATCCACATGATCTGGAGAAGTCATCGCCTTTCACCATTTCGTAAACTGTAACTGGAATCCAGTGATCAGTACGCACTCGATGCGTATTCGAACGGTCGACTTTGAAACTCCCATGACGTTCCCAAGATCCTCAATTCCTTCAAATCACTGTGTCCAAAACAGATCATGTTGTCGATCTTATACAATCCATCATAAGATCGACCTCGTCATCACATTATCACTCTGAATCTCTTCTGTTCATCTCTAATGATCATATTATTTACTTTAACCATGCCACTTCAAAACCCAGGTTATACGGTTGCTACTCGACTTATATATAAATATGCTCATAATATCCGTTGCATAACATTTCACTTGATCGATGTAGATCTACGCATTTAGTCATTAAGACAAGACTTCTAATCACCACACTTCTATCACGAGCAGCATACTAAGAGTCGATCTTATTCCATCGATTCCATGTTCTCACTTCCATGGTTCCTTGTCAAGTCGAGAATCCAACCTTATAACTATCCAATGTGTTAGAAATACATTACTTTAAACTTCATCTTTTTCCTATATTCTCACTCAAATCCAAACTAGAGGGGGCAAGGGACTAGTCTAAACTTAACTACTTATGTTAGACTCGAATATTGTTGATTGTTTGAATAGTCACTGCAACACTATGGTTTTGATAAATCATTCGATCAAGACCTGCATGGGCCACCACAAAAACTGTCACACCCCGCTTCCTAAAAGATTTGAGAAGCGAGGTATGGCCAGCCCGCATGGACTCGAACCGTTGAGGCTCGGGGTCCAATAAGCGTCTAGGCAAGTTATGATGCGGAGGTGAAGGTCCGATCGAACAATTTAGCATGAAACAACAGATATAGCAGCAAAAGATACTATTCAAATGCAGAAGGTAACCAACAAAGAGTTTAACATAGAAGCTAAAACTGTACGTACCGGAGGCAACTAAAGAAGAAAAAGTCTGCTGGGGTCCACAGGTTGTGGCAGCTCGGTCAAGTCTGATACATGTGCAAAACACATGTCAGCAACGAACTAATGAGACCATAAGTTAATGCAGTTATACAATTCTAGCAGTTCTAAATGGAATTTAAAAGACAACTACACAGGCAGTTCTAGAAAGCAGGAAACAAGTAATGGTTATTCTAATCGATCTGCTAGGGGTGTCCATCTAGTCAGATCGTTTAAGGGTTGTTCATGTAGTTCTGTCAATCTGCCAGGGGTGTCCATCTGGTCAGATTGTCCAAGTCTAGAAAAAAGGTCCAACGACCGGAATGCATCCCTGCGAAGCAAACAGGAGTGCACCAACTGCGACACGAAGATAAAGCCTAAGGACTCAAGCTGCGTAGGCGGAGGGGAGCTACCCCCCAGGCCCAGCTAGACTCTTTTGTCCTACCCCACCTGCGAGTCGTTTGTGTTATGGACACGAGCCAACAAACGCTCCATCTAGACACGAGACAAGACAAGGATCACGAATGATACGGCGTATCATACTGGAGCGCACCAGTCACGGGTGAGCCAAAGCTGGGGAGCACCAGTTCTCAATGGTCAACCCCGTCGTCGATCCGAAACAAATCATTAATCATGAATGATACTACGTATCATACCGGAGTGCACCAGTCACGGGTGAGCCAAAGCTGGGGAGCACCAGTTCTCAATGGTCACCCCCGTCATCGATTAACTATACGTAAGCGAGCCGTCTCTGGGCTAGCCAGCAGACGCTCCACAAGAGTAGTGCCAACCTCCGTATAGGAGAGGCCCACGCCTGTGATCTTCTACAAAGATCCACACAATTACAATGTCCGGCTTATTAATTAGCATGTGAGGTTTAAGTTGCATTTTAAAAGTGGGTTCGAGCAGAAAATAGCATGTGATCATTTTCAAGTATTTTGCAGAAATAAATCTAGCAGTTCTAACATCAATTCTAGAAAGTATAAAAGCAGTAACTAAAGTCTCATTCCTTGCCTGAAAGATTCCGACAAGGATGTAGTCCAGCAGGGTCTGGGTCAACCAACGGGTCTACGGAACCTGTACGAATATCCTATCATCACAATCATGCACTCTAACATCCACAGGCAACAACATAAGATAAGCCAGATTAACGGGGCCCGCTTTGGGTCACCAGACCTATGGGATGCTGCTTAATTTGATCGATCATTCTATCTATCCTATGTGCACAGCAGAGTAAGTCCATTGATCGATCGAGGCGATACATTAATGAGTTCGTTCTAGGTGAGTTACCTCATGCAAGTTGGCCCTAATTACTAGAGCAACAAAGGCTTTGAGAATCGTTACCTAGCCAGATGCGAAAGCTCCTCGTAGATGACGATTCTGACACAACGCCGCGTCACCCGACGGTAGGTCAAGGGTGGAAGGCCTGGAGCACAGATTCCTATCAGCAATCCGTCAGCTCCACATTGTCGCAATCAGCGACAGAGGGTACCCAGAGATGATCGTGAATTTATCTGTGACATGGATCCGGAATATAAGGCTAATGACCCTCAACCAATTAAATTAATAATAAAATCTAACTTAAAAGGGTACACGTAATTATACCAACTAATACTAACTTACATATACTAAACTGTTACATAGCACATGAATGTAGTGACAACATAGCTAACTCCTTGTACATGTGCAGCAAACATGCATAATATATATACACAAATAATATGTTAGTTACTAGAATTTTATATTGCTAACGAAATTCATATTAAACTGCTGATATCAACTAACCAACATCCGAAGGCTTACTCGTTAGGTTGCTTCCTCGCGTGGTGCAAACGGCAGCAGAAACCGCCGTCGCGGGGTCGCTCGGGCTCTAGTCGGGCTGTCAACGGCGCAGGGGTTGCTACAGGCCGCATTCGACGGGGCGGAGTCAAAGTAGCATCGGGGGCGGCTGACAGGGTGGCGCCGCCGATCGGCGCTGCTGCTCGGCGCCGCACGAACTGCGAAGTGCAGCAGCCGTCCCGCGGCCTGGGCGAGGGGTTCCGGTGTCTAGAATGGCGGGGGACAGCGCCGGAGGCCGGTGGATGGTCGCCGGAGGGAAGGCGGTTGGCCGGAGCATGGGTGGTTGTCGATGTTCATGGCCGGAGTACGGCTGTGGCTGGGTTACGTGGGGGCGGATCTAGATGGGGAGGAGCAGCCCGCGTTGAGGAGATAAGGGGGCCTTGGGGAGGTTCGGACAAGAGGGAGTGGCCGGTGATCTCAAGTTTAAGGGGAATAGGGAGCCAGCGAGGGTTGCGGCCTGCTTCCGGGGATGTTTTCCGGTGGGGGTAGGCCGGAAGGGAGGAGGCTGAGGCCGCGGGTGATCGGAGATGGAGCTGTCGTGCGGCGCCTGGGTGTGGGGATCTTGCGTGTTGTCGTGGGGAAGATAAGATGGAGGGCGGCTGGCTTCTCGCATTTTGGCTGGGAGAGGGAAAGAAAACCTAGGTTTCCTTTAAGTAGAGAGGCTAGGCATCACGTGGGGGTCAGGGGTTTGTAGGTCTAGGTTTTATGATATAATAGCTTAGGGTATTAGAGTAGTATTTTGTGTGGGGTAGAGATATCATCATGACAAGGTTAGGGCCTCACAGGGTATAGGATGTAGTAAGTGGGCTTGGGCTAATATGTTGAAGTGTTTGATAAAAGAGTTTGTTATAAAAAAAATCATCAAAAGCCCAAAGTGTCACATTCTCTCTCTCTCTCATGGATGCGGCTAATAAGGTAACAATGGGCTGGGTCATCATGTGAAATAATTAGGATTTAACAAGAATAATTAGAGGGATGAAATTATCTGGAATTAGAGTTAACTAATAATTAAACCTGGGAAAAGTGAAAGTGGGTCAAACGAGGGTCTAAAATTGTGAAATAAATACTGGGGCGACCGGGACGGCGAGAGAAAGAAGTCCGAGAAGACAGATCACAATTTCGACGTCGAGTAATGAGATTAAAAATAAAAAGGTCTGGCGATGAAAGTGAAAATCGTGACGTCTCTTCAAATAAGATCAAATCGTGGGAGAACGACCCGTGAAATGACGTTCCCAATTAACACCACAATTTTAATACTCTCAGAGAGGGTCTCAACGGCATATCACACCATAGTGTCCGGATACCGACAAGGTCTAAAATAAATACGTGCACGAACAAGAATATGTGCACTTAAAGCATATAAAGGGGTACGGGGTCCACAGGCGACGGTAATTCTAAGTTTGGCGCACGTCGGGGTTGGCTTGGGTTGACACGTGTTCCCTAGTCGGGCACGAGTCACGGATGCTATCTATAGGTTCAAGCAAGGTTCTAGGGTCCTACTGCGTGCACAGACGACATCTGCTGTGCACACAGACCAAATCACCTTACGCACAGACCTAATTGTTGTGCACACACAAAAAATTCAAATTGGTCCGAAAACAGGCCGTTACATAAGCTGAACCATTAAGCCGAGCCTTGATGGCTATAGAGTGATGGCCATTTAAGTCGGGCCATTAAGCTGAGCCATTAAGCCGAGCCATGATGGCTATAGAGTGATGGCCATTTAAGTCGGGTCATTAAGCTGAGCCATTAAGCCGAGCCATGATGGCTAGAGAGTGATGGCCTTGGATGGTTGCCATACTTGGCGGATGCTTCCTTGATTTGGGCCTCGATTTCCTCCACTGAGGAAGTGGGCCTTCGTCATGGGTGGAGAATCGCGTCCCGCCCGTGAGATCCTTGGGCCGAGGCCCCAAGGTCGTAGTAATCCGATTGACCAGTCATAGTTGACTTTGCTCTTCCGGGCCCGGTCAGAATAGCCCATTTGTCAACAGCCCCCATCTTCTGAGCTCTACCATTGTTGAGGTGGAGGTCGGGAGATGTAGTATAATGGGGAGGAAGCTGCAAAAACTTTGGTCCGTCTTGCAGAGTTGGCTGGGGACGATAGATCGTCAGTCCGAGACTCGTTCGGTTACGAGGGGAGTCGCCCATCGACTTACGGTCGACGAAGGGGATTCGTTCGGTGGCGAGGGAAGCTACCCCTCGACTTACGGCCGACGAAGGAGATCCGTTCGGTGGCGAGGGGAGTTGCCCCTCGACTTACGGCCGACGAAGGAGATCCGTTCGGTGGCGAGGGGAGTCGCCCCTCGACTTACGGCCGACGAAGGAGATTCGTTCGGTGGCGAGGGGAGTCGCCCCTCGACTTACGGTCGACGAAGGAGGTTCGTTCGGTGGCGAGGGGATTCGCCTCTCGACTTACGACCGACGAAGGAGGTTCGTTCGGTGGCGAGGGGAGTCACCCCTCGACTTACGGCCGACGAAGGAGGTTCGTTCGGTGGCGAGGGGATTCGCCCCTCGACTTACGACCGACGAAGGAGGTTCGTTCGGTGGCGAGGGGAGTTGCCCCTCGACTTACGGCCGACGAAGGAGGTTCGTTCGGTGGCGAGGGGATTCGCCCCTCGACTTACGGCCGACGAAGGAGGTTCGTTCGGTGGCGAGGGGATTCGCCCCTCGACTTACGGCCGACGAAGGAGGTTCGTTCGGTGGCGAGGGGATTCGCCCCTCGACTTACGGCCGACGAAGGAGGTTCGTTCGGTGGCGAGGGGAGTCACCCCTCGACTTACGGCCGTCGAAGGAGATTCGTCCGGTGGCGAGGGGAGTCGCCCCTCGACTTACGGTCGACTAAGAGGTGAGGACCTTGTGAATATTTTCGGAGATTCCATGGTGGCGCTCTGCCACTACTTCACCCAGCTCAGGCGGATGCAGGAGTTGTTCGGCAAGCGGGGATCCAGTAGCTCGGTCGGAGGTGCGATCTGGATGCTTGAACTTGGACGGGGGTGCTTCGGCCAGATCGGCTCGGCCACGGTCGGAGGAGTGGTGAACGCTCGAACCCGGACGGTGGTGCTTCGGCCAGATCGGCTGGGCCACGGTCGAAGGAGCGGTCTGGATGCTCAAACTCGGACAGTCGTGCATCTGTCTGGCTTGCGAAGAGGGTTCGGCATGACCGGCAACTTGGCCTTGAGTTCGGATGATACTGGATCGAGCACGTGCTTGGTCCCGACAACTTTCCTCAGATCTCAGGTTTGATTTTGGAGATGAGTGTCGGCAGGCATCTCCTTGCTCAGGCGACTCTTGGAGCCGAGATGCTCAAGAACCTTGAAATGCCTCTTGAAGTGTTGATGACGAAGTGTCGTTTGGGAAAGCTTGTACTGGTCCGCTTGGAAGGTAGTGCTGGTCTGCTTGGAAGGTGGAGGTTTTGCGTCATCGCCTCGGCTTCTGCTCCGTCGAATTGGGGGGATAACTTTGTAAGCTCGATAAGGTGTCTTGGCATTGAGACTCAAATACTCGACAAGGCGGTCGGACTTGTCTGGTCGGCCTCCTCCTGGGTCGGTTGAACTGGTGTGGTCGGCCTTCTCTAGACACAGCTCTAGTTCTATTTCCAAATTCAGCTCCAGCTCCAGCTCCAGCTCTCGCTTTTGTCTGGACCGCATCTCCAGCTCCAGCTCCAGCTTTGTCTGGATCCTGGCTTCTGCTTCAGCTCCGGCTCCAGCTTTTGTCTGGATCCTAGCTTCTGCTCCAGCTCCGGCTCCAGCTTTTGTCTGGATCCTAGCTTCTGCTCCAGCTCCAGCTCCAGCTTTTGTCCGGATCCTAGCTCAGGCTGCAGCCCCAGCTCTTGTCCGTTCGGCGGCACGACCAAGGTAGCTCGGCATCGCCTGGGTTGGCCATTTGGAGGCGCGATCAGTTGTCGCTTCGGATGTCGTTCGGCCTCGCTCAGGTCTGACCAACATCAATCTGCTCACAAAAGCCTGGGAGCTCATTATGGTTGGCAGCTCTACATGAAGCGCGACCAGCAACTGGGCATGTAGCCATATGGCTCGGCATCTCCCCGAGTTTGGCATTCGCAAGCTCGGTTGGGTCGGCTATTCGGCGTGGAGAGCATCTCCACACTTAAGCTGTTCGCGGTCGTGTACCTCAAACTCGCAAGAAGTGGAAGAAGGAAATTTGTTATGAGAGTTCTTGCAGTTGATAGAGGAAACACAATTAGCAAGGGGGAGTATAGTTTGACCTCAAGGGGAATCTTTGATTTGTGGAGGACCTCAATTGATCTTCAGTCAAGCCTCCGGAAGTATCAATCCACGGAATCCGCAGATGAAGCCTCTGTCTTTGTTTGACGCCGGAGGCTTGGTCGGCTTGAGCTTCAGTCAGGTTTGCGGGAGCCTCGATCGGTGTCGAAGGTCGGTCGAACTGTGGATGCATCGCTCGAAGCCCAATTGAGCTTTTGGAAGCCTCGATCTCGTCCGATCAGCGATCGGCATCCTCGATGTCCGGGAGCTCTGCCTGGGCCGAGGGCCTCGAACTTATTTGCGCCTTGGCAACGATCGGAGAGAGGAAGCTTGGCAGGTTGGCGCTTCTCCTGCTTCGATCAAGCTACATAGAACTTGAATCCGCGTCGTTGGCGCTCGACTTGCTTCAATCGAGTTACACGGAACTCGGATCGGGGATGCTGGAGCGCAGAAGGCCTTGATTCGATCTCCATTGGTCCGAGTGATGAGTAGCATGCATCGGAGGTCGGAGCCCCAATCTTCGTTGAAATACAGCAGGACACTCGAGCTTGGTGGCCACTGATTGAAGCTTGGAGGCTCGACCTTCATCGAATCGGAGATCCAGTCGGGTCCGATGTGGATCGAGGCTTCGTCTGGGTCGATCTTGTTGTCGTGCTGTGTCAATGTCGATCGATGCTGAGGAAGCTCGTCTTGGTTTGATCGGTAGTCGACAGCCTTGATTGTGATGCCTGGGAGCCTTGATCTGGGTCTGTCAACGGTGGCTTGGCACGGAAGTGCGATCGGCTCCACTCCATGGTCGCACGCTCAGCCCGAACGCGAACGGTACCTTGCCATGGTCAGATGCCCAGTCTGGATTCAGATCCATAACCCTGACCTCCTGCTTGACGGCCGGTGATGGAACAACATCCACCATTGGTCGGTGACGCCCGATTCGAAAGACTTCAGATCTGGCAGCAGCACCGACGGCGTCAACGAGTCTGGGCCCTTGGAACCTGGGGGTGGCGGCGACCAGAGACGCTGACGGTGGTGATCAGAGATGCCGATGCCGTCGACCACGGAGGAGTGGTCGGGCGGAGCGTGCGGCGAGATTAAAGAGCCGCCCATCGAAGTGATAGAGGGGGTCGATAGTGCCAACGAGGAACAAGCTAAGGGGATGGCCAGTGTCGAACTCGACGCCGGTGGGGTGCTCGATCTTCGTCGGCAGCCCGCGCTTGGACGGTGAGGGGCAGATCGGTAGACCTGGGGTTGTGCGATCGGCTTCGCCCCCTACAGGTGCTTCTCTGCGGATAGACAAGAGGAAAGATGCACATCTTTGATTTGCCGAGGGAAAAAATGGGGGTTACGCCCCTGTTGCCACGAAAAAGGAGATCGCCAGGGGAACCCCCCTAAGTGCCTCCCATTTAGAATCTTTACAGGGAAAATAAGATTTTTAGATCTCGGTGGGGGGATTTTTAGGGGAAAGGCTGCGATCCCTTCAATGGGCTTTTTGGAAGAAAATGTTCTTGATCAAAGGAACGAATCATTGCCGATGCGGTTGACATCGTGGATGTCGACTCGTTCCCACAGACGGCGCCAGATGTTTCAGAGTGTTTTCTCACTACAAAAGCATTGACCGTGGACTACCCGGTCAACGTGGTCAAGGGGCCGACTTAGGTCCCTTGGGTGCGTCGAGTCAGTGCAGACGCGGTGCGAATCGGAGTTGCGGATGACGTGGAGTGCATCGGCTGGGCCGAATCTGGATCCTCGGCCTCTGGGGGGCGGAGGGGAAGCCTCGGCCCAGTGAGAGGTGCTCGGCCTCGGACGGTCAGACGACGAGGGGTAGCCTCGGTCGTCTCGCTTGATGCGCGGCCGGCGTGGAGCTGAGGGGAAGCCTCGGTCTCTCATGGCATCGAGGGGTGGCCTCGACAGAGCGACTATCTTCTGGTGGTGGAGACGAACGGGCTCGGGGACGAGGGCGCTCGGCTCCGGCTATGATGACGCTGAGGGGTAGCCTCGGCGCCGCGGGATCTCCTGGACCTGAATGGACGAAAGAGCTCGTCAGGGGGGTCGGACCTTGGTTCCGACCAAATCCCCTCCGATGCCAAAGTCAGATCTTGTCTGAGGGATGCTCGGTGGGATCGGGCTCGGTTCACGGAGAGACCGAGTCCCCATCCTCGAGCCGAGCTATGGAGGAGAAATATGTAAAGGCGGAAGAAGGTGTGAGACGGAGTTGGTGATACCTCCGTTGTAGATCGTGAAGCCCCTTTTGTGATGATGACCCTCCTCCCCTCATATAGGTGACCCGTCCTCATAATGTGCCATGATGTTACATCATGGCCATCATTCATGGGGACGTGCAAATATGGGAAGTTTTGACCTCCACTAATTGCGCCCATCTTGATGAGGAGATGAATGTCCTGAGGGTGGCCATGATGGCTGGAGTGATGGACTCGGTCGGTTGCCATATTTGGCGGGCCTTGATGGCTGGAGAGTGATGGCCATTTAAGTCGGGCCATTAAGCTGAGACATTAAGCCGAGCCATGATGGCTATAGAGTGATGGCCATTTAAGTCGGGCCATTAAGCTGAGCCATTAAGCCGAGCCATGATGGCTATAGAGTGATGGACATTTAAGTCGGGCCATTAAGCTGAGCCATTAAGCCGAGCCATGATGGCTAGAGAGTGATGGCCTTGGATGGTTGCCATACTTGGCGGATGCTTCCTTGATTTGGGCCTCGATTTCCTCCACTGAGGAAGTGGGCCTTCGTCATGGGTGGAGAATCGCGGCCCGCCCGTGAGATCCTTGGGCCGAGGCCCCAAGGTCGTAGTAATCCGGTTGACCAGTCATAGTTGACTTTGCTCTTCCGGGCCCGGTCAGAATAGCCCATTTGTCAACAACAGATATACTTTATTATTTATTAAAATATAAGGATAAAATAACGATAATTAAATATTATATTCTAAATAAATAATATATTAAAATAGAATAGCTATAGAAAGAATATCTTACTTCACTTTTTGGACTTTGTTAAGAAAAGTTCGTTCCCCGGCCTGGTTAAGTATAGTGGCAAAATAAACCCGACCCGACCCGACCCGAACCCAGTCTCCTTTACCGGGTATGGGTATAAGCCTATCCGGGTCGACCCGGCCAACCCGGATAAAATCCGGGTCGGGTCCGGGTCAACCCGTATAACCCGAATTCTCTGTAATATGCATATATATAAATGATGTATCCATAACTTACAAGTCGTCGGTAATTGAGACTTGGTTACCGCGTTTGGTTGGTTCGCTGTAGTCTAACATAGGTCCTGGATTCGAACCCTAGTGTAGGTGTTGAATTTTTCGAATTTTAAACATGATTTTGGAATTGAAATAAATAAATAATTGAGTAAAAGTATCACATAAGCTTCTTAGCTCAGCTGGTTTGCTTGAGCTCTTATTTCCGCGAGGTTTGCACATCAAAACCTGCTTCCAGCAAACGATTTAAAACATTTTTAAAAAAAGTGAATGGAATGCGGGTCGAGTTCGGGTGACTCGCTAACCCGCCGGGTCGAGTTCGGGTCTTGTGTTCTCGATCCGGATTAAATCCGGGTCGGGTTCGGGTCCCCTAAACCGGTCGGGTCAGACCAGACCCGACCCAAACCCGACCTGACCCAACCCGTTTGCCATCCCTATGGTTAAGTACTGGACGAGCTATTACATTACTTCTTTGGTTCTGATGAATCATTTCATAGATCAAACAATTTAATTTTGTATGATTTGATATCAAATCAAAAATGCTTGTTATTGAATCAATAACAAAGACAATTTCCATCCTCATTCCTAAACCCGACCCGACCCAACCTGTTTGCCACCCCTATGGTTAAGTACTGGACGGGCTATTACATTACTTATTTGGTTCTGATGAATCATTACATTACTTCTTTGGTTCTGATGAATCATTTCATAGATCAAACAATTTAATTTTGTATGATTTGATATCAAATCAAAAATGCTTGTTATTGAAGCAATAACAAAGACAATTTCCATCCCCATTCCTAAACCCGACCCGACCCAACCTGTTTGCCACCCCTATGGTTAAGTACTGGACGGGCTATTACATTACTTCTTTGGTTCTGATGAATCATTTCATATATCAAACAATTTAATTTTGTATGATTTGATATCAAATCAAAAATGCTTGTTATTGAAGCAATAACAAAGACAATTTCCATCCCCATTCCTATGATAGAAGTGAAGTGGCTTAGTATTATTTTATTAAATATTAATACTATAGAATATGAATAATATTTTTCACATTTTTCAATATTTTCAAAGTATTAATATCTTTTTATCAATTTACTTAATTACTTAACTAAAAAAGAACACATACATATATTAATATTAAACAATACCAAAAATGAAACACATATGTTATAACATATATAACATAACTTATTTACTTGTTCAAAGGACAAGCTTTATTTGAACATTTGAGATCTAATTGATCCGATTTTTTTAGTGAACGTATCACAGCTGATTACACCTTTTTTCACATTTTAAAGATTGTCATTCTATGTCCAATAGAATATAATATCCCGATCTAAGCTATGAAGGTAAGAATAAAGACAATAATGATGAATGGAAAAAAGAGAGAATCCTTTAGCTAGATAAGAGGCGGATGTAGCCAAATGGATCAAGGCAGTGGATTGTGAATCCACCATGCGCGGGTTCAATTCCTGTCATTCACCCATCATATTATTTATTTCAAATTGAAAAATTCTATTTTCAATATTCCTATTTACTGCGACGAAGGATAAAACAATCACTATATTTTTCCTTTTCCTACTTCTTCCAAGCGCAGGATAACCCCAGGGGGGCTGTGGGTTTTTTCTACCAATTGGGGCACTCCCTTCCCCGCCCCATGGGGATGGTCTACATGGTTCATAACTACTCCTCTTACTACATGACGCTTACCTAGCCAACACTTCGATCCGGTTACAAAAAGACAATAAAATCAATTTTCACACCTTGCCGAGCCCGCCCTTCACTCTCCGATACCGATTGACATCGCTGCAGCTCTGATAGCGAATGCATAATAACAGTCCAAATTAATAAATATTAAAACACTGGAGACATTTGGCCATCGATCTATCTGTTGTAAAAAATTCTACACTTCCGAAACCGTTGAATTTGCAACAGTTAGATCGAGTGTCAAATAGTATTAAATTCACTTGATTTTTTGTGTCGTGATCATCCATTATGTGTAAAACAAAACATTAAAAAAATTCAACTTTTGTTTGTTTAGTAAAAAAGGTTGAAAGCATATATAACTTATATGTGATGAAATCACATATACATATTTCTGATAGCATGCTCATACTAGTGGAACACAAAAACACATGAACATGTAGGTGCTAATTTTTTGTTATATATAGTTCGTAGGTCATACATGTATATAGTGTTGGGAATAATACCAAAACAACTTGGGATCCACACGAAAAACCAATCCTACAAACTAATTAGGAATCTTTGACTAGCAATAAAGAATCCCAATTCACCCAACAAAATCCCTACGACCTTGCAAATAGAAGCAGCAAACGAATAATAGCAACAATCCAAATCAAACGCAGACACAAGAGAACTTACTTTGGTTCGGTTGTAAACAACCTACATCCAGCAATACGAGACGATTCCACTATCAGAGAGATCCAATCTTAGGGTTACAATCTTACTTTCGCTCACGTGAGTAATAACTTGGCCAATAGTACAAGCCCTCACAATCTCACTCAAGGAAGAAGAAATCAAAGGAGTAAAGAAGAAAACACTCACCTTCTTAATCAAACTCCAAACCATAATCTCTCACAAGAAATCACCAATGGGGGTGGTTATAGCTCTTCAAGAACTCCATATCTAAATATGGGCACTAACCTAATCTAAAACAATAGTTAGGATTAAATAGGACCCCCAAAACAAGAGGAAAATGATCCAGGCCGTCGGCCAAATCTGCTGGCCCTGCGCGCCACTCGACCGAGCTGGTCCACCGCTCGGTCTGCTCAACCGAGCAGATATGTGCACCTTCAGCAGCAGGGTAGAAGGTCGAGTGCACTCGGTCGAGAGCAAGACTACTCGACCGAGTAGGCGTTCCCTGCAGAGCTCTCTCAAAACAGCCAACTCTCTGTATTCTGAGTCCATCAGAATCCACTGTAGCTCGACTGAGTGGTACAATGCTTGACCGAGTAGCAGCCAGCTTGACCGAGCGATAGAGCACCCAAGTGAGGCAGAACTTGACTCTACTTACTGTTTCAGCTCTATGCCTATAGCTCAGTCGAGCAGCTGGGACAGCTCGATTGAGTAGCCTGTGAAACTCTAAATGAGACTTTGAATCATAAAATTTAACACTATACCTTGATTCAAATCTCATAACCAATGCTACCGCACCTCCACGCTGCACGCCATGACCTTGTCTCTGATTTTCACCATCGTCTCGGAATACGCGCCATCCGGTGCCACCTAAGCCAACAAGCAAGTCAACTCCAGGTATACCTGGAGCTTGACGATAGGAACTGCCTTTGTAAACATGTCTACAGGGTTCTTATCAGTCGGGATCTTCTGAATCTCTATTTCCTCCTTCTCCAACTGTAGGAAAGAATCACGAACCTCTATATGCTTCGTCCTCGAACTGTAGCCTGGTGCTTTGCCAGATGAATGGCACTCTGTCTATCACAATGCACATGTGATGAACATACTCTGTGGCACCCCCAAATCTCTCAGCAGGCTCCTTAAGTACTTGGCCTCCTTCACAGCTTCTACCGCTATAATCAACTCGGCCTCTGTGGTTGATAACGCAACCACAGACTACAAGACCGACCTCCACGATACAACGGTAGTGTCCAAAGTGAACACATACAACATGGTAGATTACCGCATGTATCTATTTCCTACATAGTCGCTGTTCGATGTATCCTGTCAGCACCTTTCTGTCTCCTCTCCTATAGAGGATCCGACACTAGCTGTACCTCGTAGATATCTCAAAATCCACTTAACGGCATGACAATGCTCCTTGCCTGGATTGGCCATATACCTGCTAACCACTCCTATGGCTTGTGCAATATCTGGACACGTGCAAACCATCGCGTACATCAAAAACTTTCCAATGCACTTGCATATGGCACCTGAGACATGTATGTCTTCTCATCATCGGTGCTTGGTGACTATGTCGTCGACAACTGAAAATGAGCTCCTAAAGGTGTTGTCACGGGCTTCGTGCTCTCCATCCCAAAATGGACTAGCACCTTCTAAATGTACCCCTGATGTGACAATTTGATCTCATGCTTCTTTCTATCTCGGAAAATCTACATGCCGAGAATTTTCTTTGCGGGCCCTAAGTCCTTCATGTCGAACTCTTACCCAAGCTTCGCCTTCAGCTTCTTCACCTCAGACATGCTACTAGAAGAAATAAGCTGGTCGTCCACGTAGAGCAACAAATAGATCATCAAGCCATTCTCAAGTGTGCGCACATACACACATTGATCATTGATGCTCCTCTTAAAGCCTACTCCCATCATGAAGCTATCAAATCATTTGTACTATTGATTGGGTGACTGCTTCAACCCGTACAACGATTTCTTCAACCTGCACACCAAGTTTTGTTTCCCCTCAACTCTGAAACCTTCAGGCTGTTGCATATAGATTTCTTCATCAAGATCTCCATACAGAAAGGTGGTCTTGACATCGAGTTGCTCTAACTCCATATCCACACTAGCTACTAGCACCACCAACGCCTGAATGGATGTATGTTGCACAACCGGTGAGAATATCTCGTTGTAGTCCTCTCCTCATCGTTGTGCAAATCCCTTGGCCACCAACCTTGCCTTGTACCTGACATCATTGTCATCTTGAGTTGAGCTTTCCTTTACCTTGTAGATCTAACGACAACCAATGGCACTCTTCTCGCTGGGTAATGGCACCAAATCCCAATTGTTATTACGGTGAAGGGACTCCATCTCCTCCTCCATAGCTCATTACCACTGAGCGGCATCACCATATACTATGGCTCCACCATATGTCGTCGGCTCCTTGTGCTCTAGGTTGAGTGCATAAGACGCCATATCATCAAAAGAATATCCTGCATAGTCCCATGCTCCAAATCTCTCTGGCGCCTTCTTCACCCTCTTATATCTTCTCATTCCATCATCACCTGCATAGGTGTCAACGCGTACCTGAGATGAACTGGATGCCTGCACATGGTCCTCAGCATGGACCTCATCATCTCCCTCAACTGGGACGTCAAACATCAGCTCTTTGCCTGGTCGCTGAGTGGGCTGGACTGGAAGTTTGACAACGTCTGTCAAAGTCTCCTCTGCGGATGTGTCCCCTCTTCACTGAGAATGCTCTGTCCTGAGCATTGCATCCTCATCAAAAGTGACATGTCGGCTCACGATCGCTTTCTGACCCTCTGGATCCCATAAGCTATATCCCTTAACGTCGTGGCCATATCCAAGAAAGATACACTTCTTTGCTATTGAATCCAATTTCTCGCCCATCTCGTGCACATACGCCGGGCAACCCACAATGTGCAAGTAATAATAGTCTCCAGGTTCACCACTCCACATTTCTTCAGGAATTTTGTAACCAATAGCCACTGATGGAACTCTGTTCACTATGTGCACAGCAGTGGTAAGGATCTATCCCCAAAATTCCTTCCCCAACCCGGCTGAGTGCCTCAAACATCACACTCGCTCCAACAATGTACGATTCATCCGCTCCACCACACCATTCGACTGTGGATCTCCAGGTGTGCTAAAATGTCGGTGGATTTCATGGAGCTTGCAGAAATTTCTAAACTCCCTTAAGGTATACTCACGTCCATCGTAGGATCTCAGCACCTTCACATGCTTTCCGGTTTGTTTCTTTACCATGGTCTTCCAATCTCTAAATGTATCAAATGTCTGGTCCTTTGATTTCATCAAGTACATCCATACTTTGCAAGCGTAATCATCAATGAATAAGACAAATTACATAGCTCTTCCTCTTGACGGCTCTGGGCATGGACCCCACACATCTGTATGTACATAGCAAGTGGTCCTCTGCTGGTATGTTTTCCTGTGTTGAACTGCACCTTTGTCTTCTTTCCATACACAGAGGACTCGCAGAATTCTACACTTTTATTCGAGGCTTCAATCAGTTTTCTTCTCCGAAGTACATTGAGAGTCTTGTCACATGGATGACCCAAGCGATAATGCCACAACTTGGCTGAATCTCCGGAACCTGAGCTCGAAGTGCTTACGTCTGCTTCTCCTTCAACTGTGGTACCTTGAAGGGCATATAAGTTTCCCACTTTCCTTCCCTTCATGACGACCATGGCTCCTTTTGAAACTCTCAATTAGTCTTTCTCAAAGACCAACTTGCATCCGGCATTGTCCAAAATGCCTACGGAGATTAGGCTCTTCCGTAGCTCCGGGACATCGGCTAGTGTATGCACTATGCCATCATGCATCTTAATCCGGACGGTTCCAATACCCATAGTCTTGCACACTGCATTGTTCCCCATGAGAATTGAGCCTCCATCTTCCTTGGGACGGTATGTAGCGAACCAATTTCTATGAGGAGTCATATGGTATGAGCACCCATTATCCATAAGCCAGGCAATGTTTGTGTCTTCTGTAATCCCTACTGCAAACATCTCTGTATCTATACCTTCATCACAAATGTGCTCACCATCTATCCCTAATGATTCTGAACCGGACTCTTTCTCGGCTTCCTTGCCTTTCTTCCAAATCTTGTTAGGATACCGGTTCGTAAAATGACCCTTTTACTGACAATTAAAACATGTGATCTTCGCATACCTATCCTACGAATGTATCGACTTGTAGCGGTCATTTTTCTTCTTGTGGCCTCCTCTTCTTTCCTCTCGACTCCTCACATGTAATGCCTCCTCGCGATTGTTCACATTTTCTCTACCTTGAACCTTGCCACATAGTTTCTTGGTGTGAAGCGCTGCCTTCACCTCTTTAACGGTAAGAGTCGTTCAGTTATAAATCATCGACCGAACGAATTGATTAAACTCCTCAGGCAATGAACACAACAAGATAACCTCTTGTTGTTCATCCTCAATCTCCACATCCATACCCCGCAACTCTAGCACTATTCAGTTCAACTCATCCATGTGATCCTTCACCGCTGATCCAGACTTCATCTTGAGAGTGTACAGTTGCTGAAGCAAATAGAGATGAATCGTGAAGGATTTCTTCATATACAGTCTCTCAAGCTTCTTCTAGATATCAGCCGACGTTGCTTCATCCAATACTTCCCTCAGAACATTATCTGCTAACGATAACTGAATCGCAATGTATGCCTTCCTCTCCATTTCCGCCCTAGCGGATTATTTCACCTCCTTATCGATATTCGTCACATCGAATACGATTTGGTAACATCACTTCTGCATCAAAACATTCTTCACCTTCATCTGCCAGATTCGAAAATCATTACGGCCGGTGAACTTCTCAATGTTCAAAGTTGCTAAAGACACCATCTTCACCACTAACTTCCTTTACAAAAGAACACATGCTCTGATACCACTTGTTGGGAATAATACCGAAACAACTTGAGATCCACGTGGAAACTCAATCCTACAAACTGATCAGGAATCTAGGACTAGCAATAATGAATCCCAATTCATCCAACAAAATCCCTACGACCTTCCAAACAGAAGCAGCAAACGAATAATAGCAACAATCCAAGTCAAACGCAGACACAAGAGAATTTACCCCGGTTCGGTTGGAAACAACCTACATCCAGCAATCCGAGACGATTCCACTATCAGAGAGATCCAATCTTAGGGTGCAATCTTACTTCCGCTCACGTGAGTGATAACTTGGCCAATAGCACAAGCCCTCCCAATCTCACTCAATGAAGAAGAAATCAAAGGAGTAAAGAAGAAAACACTCACCTTCTTAATCAAACTCCAAACCCTAATCTCTCACAAGAAATCACCAATGGGGGTGGCTATAGCACTCCAAGAACTCTACATCTGAATATGGGCATTAACCTAATCTAAAACAAGAGTTAGGATTAAATAGGACCCCCAAAACAAGAGGAAAACGATCCAAGCCGTCGACCAATTCTGCTGGCCCCGCGCGCCACTCGACCGAGCTGGTCCACCGCTCGGTCTGCTCAACCGAGCTGATAAGTGCACCTTCAGTAGCTGGATAGAAGGTCTAGTGCACTTGGTCGAGTAGCAAGACTGCTTGACCGAGTAGGCGTTCACTACAGAACTCTCTCAAAACAGCCAACTCTCTATATTCTGAGTCCATCAGAATCCACTGTAGCTCGACCGAGTAGTACCCTTCTCGACCGAGTAGCAGCCAGCTCGACTGAGCGGTAGAGCGCCCGAGTGAGGATGAACTTGACTCTACTTACAGTTTCAGCTCTGTGCATGTAGCTCGGTCGATCAGCTAGGACAGCTCGACCGAGTAGCCTGGGAAACTCCAAATGAGACTTTGAATCACACAATTTAACATATAGTTACTCCTAAAAAGAAAGACAATGAAGGATTGTTGTTAGGGTGGATCGATCATAGCTTGAGAAATTCTAAAGAAAACTATCGACTGGATTGTTAGTAGTTATATTAATTTGCAAATAAGGTAATAATAGTTTATGAGTTCATGATTTTAATTATTTTGCTCAAATTTGGATATAATTTAAAAATAAGCATGAACAAAGTTTGCTCAAATTTATGTATATGTTTACACCTATATTAACTGAGTGATATATAAGAATAAATATTAATTTTGTTGATACATTAATTTAAATATAAATTCTCAGATATATATTTTATAAGAAAAGTTTCATGTCATTAGTCGCATTAGTTAACAATTTGATTTAACTAATTTTGGAATAAGATACTTTACAAACTTGATTGCTTATTAGAATTCTAATTGACCAATCTAAATTAATAATCCCTTATTGATATTAGCAGGTTGATATGAGTACTGTCATATTGCAGTTCTTCATACATGATAATCTTAGAATGTTTATAATGACGTCAAATTTTTTGAAGAAGTTTATTAATTGGAATGATATAATGATTGTAATGAAATGTTAATACACAAGTTGAGGGAAAAAACATTGTCATAGAGCGTATGTGAGCAATTGGGTCATCCAGTATCTATTATTTCCGCCTTCCAGTTTGGACCTCCATGTAATAACTTTAGTGTTGTATTTTTATTTGTGTCTAGCATGTTAAAACCTTTTATAGAAGCTCTCACACACTTAGGATCGCTCTAAAATGATTTAAACTGTTTTAAAAATATTTTGAAATGATTTCATAAAGTTTTAGAAGCTTAAAACCTATATACCAGCAAAAGAGTCGACTACATTTTTTAGGATTCGATTATTTTAAATGGGAGAAGAGATTTGCTCTCTAGACCCCAAAAGAGTCGACTACCGTTATATGGGGAGTCGACTATCGTTAACACTGCGGTGGACTACCGTTAACACTGCGGTCGACTCCCAATACTATTGACAACCAAGAAAATACAGTTCTGTGATTTCCGCAAAGCTGTTGATTGAGTCGTTGGAGGGTTGTTTTGAGAGAGTTTTTCAACGTTTTTTCCACCCCTTATTTAAGCTTTGTTTGCTAAGATTTTTGGTATGAATTTATGAGCATTAATTTAGTTTTAAAGCATTTTCTAAATTCTTCCAAAGCTCCCAAAAGCTCTCTTTTCTTTGGCTTATGTTCTAAAGTTTTTGATTTCTTTTGCCAGAGCTTTCTTGATCTCCCTATGCTTTAATTT
Source organism: Scilla litardierei (assembly GCA_030789695.1). Classification (NCBI taxonomy): domain Eukaryota; kingdom Viridiplantae; phylum Streptophyta; class Magnoliopsida; order Asparagales; family Asparagaceae; genus Scilla; species Scilla litardierei. The sequence continues at coordinate 271,264 of JAULAV010004408.1, forward strand.
CTTCATCTTTGGAGATCACAGTATAGCCATCACTCGCTCTACAAGCTTCAATGCAAGGATATAGAAACTCTGAAAGTCTTCATCAAAAGAGTAAGTAGAAAATCCTCAAAGTGTTAAGGGGGCAAGTTTTATTTTCTTGAGAAGAAATTGGTTGTAAGCAAGACCTCTTGGGAAGAGACAATTGTAACTATTTGGGAAATAGTAAATTGTGTCGAGTGAGACTCAGGTGGCTGGGGTTGGATACAGTTGTCCAGTGGGACTTGGTTATCCGAACCACGGTATTTACTAGTGTTTGTGTTTGATTCACTTTTCTGTGTTGCACTTATCCCTAGCGTATTTTTATTCCACTGCATATTTTAAATTGCTTGAGATAATTTGTTGATTAAGTTAAATTTGAGTAACACCATTTGTTAACGTAGGTAGATTTCTAGAGGGATTTTTAAATATTTCTTGAGACACTAATCACCACTAGGGTCTTTTTAATTTCCATCCACATGGTCCCAACAAAGTGTACTAATCAAGCTTTTATGAGTGTGTAGGTATACAATATATTGAGTTCAATACTGATACAGCCCTCCCAGGATGGGCCAAGACCGAACGGCCCAAGCCCGCCTCGCAAGCCTACGGGCCTTGGGGGAACGAGGCCCCTATGAAGACTCGGAGTCGGGCCGGCCTCGGACCGAAGCGGGCGCAACCGCTGACCACGCCAACAGAAGTTAACCGCTCCCCTTAAAACGCGTCTCCTAAATCACCATTAAGGGGCCCCATTACATCCACCATCATGACCCATGAAGGCGCCATCAAAGTGGGGGATGATCGGGACGAGCTAGGGGGACGTTGAGGAGACGTGTCTGGGGAAGACTCCTATAAAGCGACCTGAAGAACAACATACAAAGAGTCACTTTCTGGATACCTAACACCCTGAGGTATTCTTCCTGGATGACCTTCTCTTCCACCTTATAATTCTCCTCCACATCTCGGCCCGAGGACTCGCGTATTGATGTGTCCATATTTTACATCTTTTCATAGCATCACAACATCGCATTTCATGCCATATTCACAACCAAATCCCGTATTTTCCTACGATATTGCAATTCTAATGTTATATTCGAGTTTCATAGTGTTTTACGGATTTTCAGGGATTTTGGAGCGATTTGGGACCCATTTTGGATATGGACACATCTGGCACGCCCGTGAGCCCGTTAGCAAAATTCTAAAGGAGTTCACCGAGTTTTGAAAGCCATGGGAGGAGTGGAGGAGAGAGCAAGGAGAGAGGAGGAGCTGCAGGAGCTTCAGGAATAATTTTCCCAGGCGACTCGACCGAGTAGAGCAGCTGCTCGATCGAGCAGATGCAAGATGAAATAGGAGAGCAGATACGCATGCTGCTCGGACCGAGCACTCATGGTGATCGGTCGAGCAGCCCCTAAGTCCGACGCTCAGCCAATCTCCTGCACAGCCCGAGCAGATCTTTTGGCGATCGAGTCAGTCGACTGCTCGCCCGAGCAGAGCTAACTCGGCCCGAGCACACAGAGCAACATTTTTGGAGAAAGCCAACTTACTGATGTGCTCAACCGAGCAAGATGGCTGCTCGACCGAGCAGTTGACAGAGCAACCTCCTGCTCGACCGAGTCACTGACTCGGTCGACGACGCTGAAGGCTAATTTTGGAAATTTCGAGTGGCCGTCTGTTGCGCGCTTGGGAGTGAAGAGTGGATCTGAGAGCTCCGTTTTAGGGGGGTCATTCATTTTTGTAGTTTTGGGACAATGATTTTGAGAGAAGAAAGGAGATTAGAAAATATTTGTTAGATCTATACCTAATTACTTGGAGATTATCGGATTATTTTTGGGAATTCTATTGCGATTGGCGTGTTGGAACTTTTGGGATTTCTTCGGATTATTGTTTGATGTTATTTTTCTTCGTCATTGGTATGAAAGCTTCTCAATATTTATTCGATTGATTTGCTATGATGTTTTCTCCTATAAAAATCGCATCTTTGTTCGTTAAAATCACTATGAGTGAGTAATTTCCTCTAGGGTTGATGGGTTAGCCCTAAGACCTTCGGGGGAAGATGTAGATCTGGATCCCTATGTTGAACTGGGAATAAAGGGGAGTATTTCGGTCGATCCTACCGAATCCCTAGGATAACTCGTACTGAGATTAAGCCCACGGTCTGTGGAATTGATGTGCTTAAGGGGTATCCTTAGGATTCGTATAGGGAAATCGGTGGATCCAATGAAGGCTCGTGACCATGCCCGGCTCGTGCCTTGAGGGGATCCACCGACGATCTATATCGCTACATTGACGGCTACTACCATTGCGTCAATGAGAGCCACCGAAATACCTCGATATTCTAACCCAAGAGAGTGGTACGAATTAATAGATTTATCCCCTAAACCTAATGCAACGTAAGGATCCTATTCCAATATCGATCCCCGACGGTCTTAGCGGTGATCCCAAATACCCTTGTCCTATTTATTATTGAATCAACAACGATACCACAACCAATCCTCTCAACCCGACAGCTATCTCACTTCGATATATAGAAATAATCTGAGAACTCAAATACACTGTCACCGTTCTTGTGGGATCCGACATCCTTTATACTATAATTTGACACCATCCGCTTGCGGATAGAGCCCGTGATTGACACCTAGGGGCCATACTATGCCTGACGACCGTGACACCGCCAGGTGGAATCTAGGTGTAGGTTCCGGGTGCATCAAGTTTTTGGCGCCGTTGCCGGGGATTTATCTCCGTGTAATTCGCGCCATTACTAGGTCGCACTAGGGTTACATTTCGGACGCATCAAGTTTATGGCGCCGTTGCCGAGGATTTATCTCCGTGTAATTTGCGCCATTACCATGTCGCGCTAGGGTTACATTTCGGACACATCATATGGCGCCGTTGTCGGGGACATCAATAGTGTTATCTCAGCTTATTTTCATTTCGAGAAGTTTGCTAGCAACTCTTACCATTCCTATCTTTCCACCCTTTTTATTCTCTCTTTATTGCTACCTCGCTACTAACATCTCCCTCCAGCATGTGATCATTCTTGACTAATCAGACGTGATGGAGATGGTGATGCAAGTACAGTGGACCAGTGAATCTGACAATGACTCAGATGAGTTTAGCTTTTCTCCTTATCATGTACATGGTCTTCAGGATTTGCGCATGGACGAATCCATGATTGAATGTGCAGCTAGAAAATTGATTGATGCAGTTCGGTTTATCGGATCAGGAACTTATGTTGTAGGTAACGTAAATCAGCAACTGGTCATGGATTATATAGTGAACAAGGTTTCTGATGCAGGTACCATTGAAGGATACATTCACATAAGCTTCAAAGAGGACGTGATGTTCCTCCAGACCATTGAAGCCTTACCTGTTGATGCAAGCTGGAGAGAGACTCGTCAATTGGAGCCATTGAACGATTCTCAGTTATTGGATATAATGGAGAGTGTGGTAGCTGATGTATGGGCTCATGGTCGAGTGGAGTTCCCTACAGATGACCCGGTTACACAAGAACTCTCAGTTTTTATCGCGAATGATTTCCACAATGCGGATGCCTTGGATGATGTCCCCATCGCTGATGGAGTCTATGTGCGATACGAGAGAGACACTCTACGCTTCTACAATAATAGCATATCACAGATTGCGACATGTGAAGAACACGCATGTGAGGAGTACACAGATCCCTTACCATTACAAAACGACATGGACCAGGGAAGTTCTCCAAGTTCTATGTTTGATAGTGAATGCATACCTGAATACCTTACCTCTGTTGACGGGTGTGCTATGGAAACGGAATCTGTAGACATCTGCCACGACGTACCATCATCTCCCTGCTCTTTCTATGATTCTGACAACGAAGAGTTTCCACCTTCTGAACCAGAAATTGAGGATGCATCCTTCTCACAGGTGAGAGATGACGGGGGTACAGTGCCCCCTCAGATAGAACTAAAACCTCTTCCTACTAATTTGAAATATGCTTTATTGGGCAAAAATTCCACATACCCCGTTATTGTCAATGCAGCCATCACCGAACCCCAGCAAGAAAGCCTCCTAAAAATCCTTAGATCCCATAAAAGGTAATAGGGTACAACATTGCTGACCTGAAGGGCTTCAGTGAAACCATATGCACCCATAGGATTCACCTTGAGGATAAGGATGCCACTTCCATTGAGCCTCAAAGGCGATTAAACCCCAATATAAAGGAAGTAGTGAAGAAGTAGGTCTTAAAGCTATTAGAGGCCGACATTATTTATCCCATTTCCGATAGTAAATGGGTTAGCCCTGTGCAGGTGGTCCCCAAGAAAGGGGGCATGACAGTCGTTAGGAACGAAAAAAATGAGCTAATATCCACTAGGACTGTCACCGGTTGGCGTATGTGTATCGACTATAGGAAACTCAATAAGGACACCAGAAAGGACCATTATCCTCTACCCTTCATTGATCAAATGCTTTAGCGCTTAGCCAAATACAAATACTTTTGTTACCTAGATGGATACTCAAGATTCTTCCAAATCCCGTTACATCAGAAAGACCAAGGAAAGACGACATTCACATGCCCATATGGCACATTCGCCTACCGAAGAATACTGTTTGGGCTACGTAATGCATCTGCCACATTTCAAAGGTGCATGACGTCTATTTTCTCAGATTTCATCGAAAACATTATGGAAGTTTTCCTGGACGATTTCTCTGTTTATGGCACCGAGTTCGATGATTGTCTTGCCAATTTATTCAAGGTCTTAAAACGGTGTCATGACAATAATCTGATCCTAAATTGGAAAAAGTGTCATTTCATGGTGACAGAAGGGGTTGTGCTTGGCCATGTCATCACCTCTAAGGGAATCGAGGTTGATAAGGCCAAAGTCAAAGTTATTAAAAGTTTACTGCCTCCCACTAACTTCAAGGGTATCCGTGGTTTCCTAGGGCACGCGGGTTTTTACCGCCGCTTTATAAAGGATTTTTCCAACATTGCTTGCCCTCTCACGGAGCTCCTCGCCAAGGACGCTCCTTTTATGTTTTTTGACGCCTGCTTGTTTGCCTTTAACAGGTTAAAAGAAGCTCTAATCTTGGCCCCAATTATACAGCCGCCGGATTAGAATCTGTCATTTGAACTGATGTGTGATGCTAGTGACCAAGTCATGAGAGTTGTTCTTGGCCAAAGGAAAGAAGGAAAGCTTCATGCTAAATACTACGCTAGCAAGACCCTGGATGACGCTCAAAAGAACTACACCACTACGGAGAAGGAGCTGCTAGCCGTGGTTTATTCTATCGAGAAGTTCAGATCATACCTCTTGGGGTCTAAGGTGATTATCCACACGGACCACGCGGCGCTGAAATACCTGCTAAGCAAGAAGGATGCTAAACCGTGTGTAATACGGTGGATCCTCATGCTCCAAGAATTTGATATTGAGATCAAAGACAAGAAAGGAGCGAAGAATGTAGTAGCAGACCACCTGTCGCGGTTAATTCAAAAGCACGGGGATGATAGCTTGCCAATTGATGATTCTTTCACCGGCGAACAGTTATTTACGGCGAACTCCTCTGAAGCCCCCTGATACACAGATATAGTGAACTACCTTGTAAGCGGTAAAGTCCCGCAAGGGTTAGCGACTTACTCGAGGAGAAAGTTCCTACATGACGCCAAGAGCTACTTCTGGGACGACCCGTACCCGTTCAGAACATGTGCTGATGGGATCATCAGACGATGTATCCCAAAGGAAGAGGCGACCTCTATCATATCGCATTGCCACGATCAACCATGCAGGGGACACACAGTTGTCACCAAAACCACGGTAAAAATCCTCCAAAGTGGTTTCTATTGGCCCACTATATTTAGAGATGCAAATGAATATATCAGAAAATGCGATAGATGCCAAAGGACAGGAAACATTACGAAGAAGAATGAAACGCCCCTTCATGACATCTTAGAGATAGAACTATTTGACTGTTGGGGCGTTGACTTCACGGGGCCCTTTCCATCGAGTAACGGTAATACGTACACCTTGGTCGTCGTTGATTACGTCTCGAAATAGGTGGAGGTCATGGCCACCCCGACAAACGACGCGAGGGTAGGACCCAAATTCTTCAATAATACCATCTTTCCTCATTTTGGAGTCCCCAGGACAATCATAAGTAATGGGAAAGCCATTTCATCGAGAAAAAGTTCGAGACTATGCTAAAAAATATGGAGTTCATCACAAGGTCGCTCTTGCCTATCACCCTCAAACTAGTGGTCAAGTGGAGGTATCCAACCGGGAAATCAAAAGAATTCTGGAGAAGACGGTGAGTGCCTCAAGGAAAGATTAGTCACACAAGTTGGGCAACGCCATTTGGGCGTATCGCACCGCTTTCAAAACTGCCATCGGAATAACCCCCTACAGACTAGTGTATGGAAAAGCTTGCCACCTTCTGGTAGAATTGGAACACAGAGCACATGAGAATACAAAGATATATAAGGAGAGAACCAAGGCTTATCATGACAGGAGCATCACGGTGGTTCACCATGATGTCGATGACCAGGTACTTCTCCACAATTCAAGAATACGCCTCTTCCCCTGGAAATTAAAGTCGAGATGGTCAGGCCCTTACTGAAGGATCCTGTACAAAACAGAGTTAGGATCGATAATATGAAGTGTAGACTTACGCTTGCGTACGCTGCACGGTAGTCTACGAACTTCGCCTTCGGATTCGCCACGACGGATCGAGTCTACTCACGAACGGAGTAAGGCTACTAATCCCACAATCTAAATCTCTATTTTAGATTAAGAACTTGGATGGAGGGAGAGGAAATATTTCTGCAGAGCTTCGCTATGAAGAAGATGCATGCATGAATTTCATGCAAAAATGTGTTAGGAAAATGGCTACCCTTGGGTCTTATTTATAGCCCCCAAGGTAGTTATTTTAGGGTAAGTTGTTCCTTTGGAACAACTTAATTAAGGTGTACCATGATACATGGCACATTATAAGCTTAAGTTGTACCATATGCATGGTACAACATAAGCTTAAGATATTCCCCCTTTATTAGCCATATGTCGCATGCACTTATGCATATATAATGCAACTTTCCCGCTCATACAGAGATCCTCTCCGCAAGGGAACAGATTCCCTTTGCACATGACTTCGTGTGCGCGACGTTCGAGGTCCGTATTCCCTCGTACATCCCCCACAAGGGTGTACAAACGTCTTCCATATCCAACATCTCCCACTCACACTTGAGGGGATTGTAAGAGAACGTCTTTCCCTTAGTTCTTTCATCTATCATACCGAGAAATAGACCGTGCGACCGTCATGCGCGTAGAGTCTGTTGTTGTGCACTTGTTAGAGATACACAACGACCTCGAAGGTGCAAAGTTGAGTAGTTCAACGCATGCTTTATCCTAGATTATTTCTTCACATTTTCTTGTACTTTATATTCAACAATTGAATCCCATCTGGATTACAATTGGCTGGCCAGCTTTGAATCATTAAAGTCCAAATGCGAACATGAAATCAATCTTCCTCTTCTTGAGAACCTTATGATCTTGACTTGATTCGCTTTTCTAACGTGCCCCGCCGAGCCGAATTACCATAGCCCATTAGTAACACGCTAAGATAGCGATCATCTCGTCAAATCTAAAGGAACCAATTGGAGTCCTTGAGGGTAAGAGTTAAGACCCGTATGGCCTTTGAGTCTCACATAATAGCAAACACTATTGCTACTAACTCAGTGGTCGAAATGCATACGTGGTATGAACACGTATTACAACATCACTCCTTTCCCAGGGAGAGTATGTCTTAATGATGTTGTACGGATGAAAGATCAGACACCACAGTGCCTATCTTTTGAGTCCCCTTACTACTCAGGAAATATTCCCGGACTCTCATCCTGCATAAGACAGATAGGATTAAAAAATCCAATGAGATCTTTATATCCTTGTGATACAGATCTCAGATCTTTTGTAAGCATCCATATGATGCAGATCTTTCATTCGACTATCTTGTTAAAGTCTTGACTCTAAATCATTCGTCTAATGATTTTGACTTTAAACTAGTCTCATCTCTATCTTATCCATCTGATAAGATAAGGCGGTTGCTCATGTGAGAGAGCCAACCTTAATCTGTCCGACATACACACAATTCAGCTGAGATTTCAAAAAAATGTACACAAACATTTCTTAAGAAATTCATATGCAATGTTGGAAAAAGAACTTATTCTTTTATTAATTTTGATCATTTCTTAGACATGGGAATATATATTTGGTACAACTCAGCCCATACGCAATCCTTGAGATGATAAGTGTTTATAAAACACATTTCTGGGGATCGCTTTCGTAAGCTGATCCTCTATCGTCTCATGCGTAGATATGTACCTTATGTCTACCTTCTTGGTTTTATCATAGTCTTTTGCAAATCTGCAGTTCCTTTAAGATACTGCATTATCCTCTTAACCGCTTTCCAGTGTTCTTGCCCTGGGTTGGATTGGTAACAGTTTACCATTTCCAACGGTAAAACAGATGTCCAGTCTCGTACACACCATAGTGTACATAAGACTATCAACTGTACTGGAATATGGAACTTTTTCCATAATTTCCTTTTCCTTTTGGTTCTTTGGACGTGATTCCAGATATAAATTATCGCATATGCTTATATGAATATCAATGGACTTGCAGTCCTGCATATTAAATCGTTCTAGAACCTTCTTTATATAAGTCTCCTGTGAAAGAGAAAGAAGTTTCTTCGAACGATTCCTTGAAATCTTAACTCCAAGGATATATGCGGCTTTTCCTATGCCTTTCATCTAAAATACTGATGAAAGCCAAGCCTTGATACTCATTACAAAGCCCTTGTCATTTCTGGCTATTAAAATGTTATCTACATATAGATACATGATAATATACTTGCTTTTAATCCTCTTGATATATACTCAGTTATCTTCATCAAGCATGGAAAAAATCCATTTGATAAGACAACTTCTTGAAATCGTATATGCCATTGCCTCGAGGATTATTTAAGACCATATATGGACTTACGAAGTTTACAAACCTTATGTTTGTTTCCTTCTTTTACAAACCCTGTTGGTTGTTCCATATAGATCTCCTCGTCCAATTCTCCATAGAGAAAGGCAGTCTTTACATCCATCTGATGTAATTCGAGGTATAAGCAAGCTACCATTGCGAATCAAGGTAAAACGCACAACAGGTGAGAAGTTTTCTTTGTAGTCTATCCCTTCCTGTTGCGTAAAACCTTTCGCGACAAGGCGAGCTTTATATCTATCTATAGAGCCATCAGCCTTATGCTTGATCTCGAGAACCCATTTGTTCCCAATTGCTCTATGTCCTCTGGGTGAGTTAACTAAGTCCCAGACTTGGTTAACTTTTATGGATTTCAATTCCTTCTTCATCGCTTCCATCCATTCGTCTTTTGCAGGGCATGATGTGGCATATTTGAGATTCTTCAAGTCCTTGTTGACTCGAATTTAGATCAATTCTAATATCACTCCCACTTGAAATGTTGTTAGAATTGCTCCCACTTGGATCATTATTCCCGTATGGAATAGGATAATCGTCATTCGTATAATCCATTGGTGAAGGTTGAAAAGTATTTTCGTTTTCACCAAGAATTCTCCCACTCGAATGAGGTAATCCTTCTTGATCACAAATCTCAAATAGAGATAAGTCCTGACTTATCTCGCCCTGTCTTGGAAACTCGTTTTCCAAGAAAGTGACATCCCTCGACTCAAACTCAATTAGCACACCATTGTCTTCCTGACTAACAAAAACATAACCTTTGGAGTTTAATGCATATCGTTTAAAGATACATTTCCTTCCCCATGGCCCAAGTTTGCCATACTTATGGGAGGAAATATGTGCGTTGAATGCACAAACTCAAGGTAAAATGTTTAAGTTAGGAGACCTTTGGTTCCACAACTCATAAGGAGTGGAGCTAACTGATTTCGAGGGTACGCGGTTTAAAATGAAAACGGTTGTCAATAATGCATCACCCCAGAAGGTGATTGGCAAGTTAGCTTGCGCCATCATTAAACAGACCATTTTTCATTAAAGTCCTATACCTCCTTTCTGCAACACCAATTTGTTGAGGAGTATAAGGCATAGTTACTTGATGTACTATGCCTTTTTCATCACAAAGTTCCTTTAAACTTGTTGATTGATATTCACCGCCCCTATCGGTTCGCATGACCTTAATCTTGCGATCTAATTGATTCTCCACTAAACTCATATAGTTTTTAAAGCAGGTTTAGTGCTTTCACTTTTGTGGGATATCAAATAGATATTACCGAATCGGGTGAAATCATCAATTAAAAGTGATGAAATAGGACTTCCCGCGTCTTGTCTTGACATTCATCGGACCACATATGTCCGAATGGATAAGCGGTAATGGAACCTTGGCCCTTGTGCCGGTTCCAAACGGCTTGCGACAAGATTTCCTTTCAAGGCAATGTTCGCAGGTCGACATTTCAACCTTTGAAACATTGGATAGAAGGCCACGTTTGGTAAGTCTATCCATACGCGTTGGTCCAATATGACCAAGCCTTGAGTGCCAACAAATTATAGTAGACTCATTAGTCAAAGAATTTGTCATAAGGAAATGAGAAATCATACATTGTACTTATTACAATGAATCCTTTAAATACATAACCCAGAACCAATAAAGGAATTATTACAAAATATAGGTCCATATTACAAACATGAAGGAACCAACCATTAACCAAGACCCAATACATTGACCACAATTTTAATATTCCTTTGAATATATGGAATGAAGAGAACATCATGAAGTAGGATAGTGCGGCCGTTGTCCAAGACAAGCTTGCGAGTCCCAACGCCTTTCACTTCAACACGTGTGTTGTTTCCTACATTGATCCACTTCATTCCTTGAGTATCCGGTGATACTCCACGAAGGACCATCTGTCCTTTGCTATGTGGTCGGTGGCACCTGAATCAATTATCCCAAAATGGATTAGATTCCACAAGAAATAGTGAACTAGAAACACATATGTAACTAGTATTACAAGTTACCTCGTCACTTCCACTCGTACACGAACGAGCATAGTGACCGAGCTTGTTGCACTTGAAGCACTTGATTCTTTTCAAGTCTTTCTTCTTGTGCCATTTCTTGTGTCCACCCTTATGTTTGGGTTCCTTGGTAGACTCAGTTTGCTTATTACGTTCATTAGAAGACTTCGAACGATCTTTACGTTTCTTTCCCCCGTGTGAGGAACTAGCAACCATGTGCACTTCTGCACCTGGCTTGGCAGCCGCAAGCCGCTCTTCCTCTAATTCGAGGTGCTTGGAAACGTCGTTGAAGGTCTTGATGCTCTCATTGTGAGTGAGATGCATCTTCATTTGATCCCACCCATTTGGTAGGGAACGTATGACTGCTTGGATTTGTTGCTCATCAGTGAGCACATGACCTGCGTCCTTTAACTCCGAGATAAGGTTCGCCATATGTCGCAGATGTTTCCCCATGGAATGATCTGGACGTTTCTTATATGTATCGAACTTTATAGTTAAGGCGCGAAGTTTGGACACCGATGTGTCACCGAACTTCTCCTCTAGCTTGGACCATATGTCCATGGCTAGGTCATGTTCTCGGAAGATGCGCATTATGTCATCAGCCATACTGCTTAATAACGTAATGCGCGCTATCTTATTCTTCCGAGACCAAGCATCAAAAGCTTCCTTGTCTCTTCGGTGTTGGGCCGTAGTGCCCAACTCGGGTTCAATCATTACGTTCTTTAGAGTTTCGAGCACTTCTTGCTCCTCTAAAACGTATTGTATCTTAATGGACCAAAGTTTGTAATTATCGCCGTTGAGTTTTTCACCTTTGTTTAACTCAGCGACGATATTCTTTGAAGCGGAAGACATTTTACTTTTAAAATGCTGCAAAAGACACAAAACCGAAGGTTCGATCAAAAACATTGCATAAAAATTTCTTAAAATATAACTCCCACTTGAAATGATAATAGAATATCCCATTTGGATAGTTCTAAAATTCAAATCCCACTTGGAATTATATTATATTTGATAAGTTACTTTCGAAAAATATTGAAGGTGTTGTTCTAGAATCGAAAAGGTCTCTATGATTCCAATCACCATCTAGAACAACTTTCAATATTCCCCCATCACTTATCAAACAATAGTACTCTTATAGTACTAGCAGCGGAAAATAAGTATTTGATAAGTTACTTTCGAAAAATATTGAAGATGTTACTCTAGAATCGGAAAGGTCACTATGTTTCCAATCACCATCTAGAGTAACTTTCAATATTTCTCCCTCACTTTATCAAATGTTAGTACTCTTATAGTACTTAGCAGCGGAAAAGCGTTTTTGAAAACGTATTTTTCAAAACGAATATAAAATACATTGGCTAATCTCCGTAGAGTAGAGCACAACGTCATAAGTTCATTGGCTAATCTCCGTAGAGTAGAGCACAATGACATGGCTAATCTCGCATGAAGTAGAGCATTACGGCTAATCTTCAAGGAGTAGAGCACAATTTCATAAGTACATTGGCTAATCTCCGAAGAGTAGAGCACAATGACTTGGCTAATCTCGCATGAAGTAGAGCATTATGGCTAATCTTCAAGGAGTAGAGCCCAATGAAAACTTCATTAAAACGTTAGTCCCGTATGAACTATTCGGCACTGTAGTTAGCCGCGTATGGACTAATCTACACATTCGAGTTTGACCAAGGCCATTTGTTACCCCGTATGGGTCATCTGGCAAGTTTACAATCGACCCAGACCATTTGTCGGATTGGTCGACCAAAAACACAAAATTGGTCGACCAATTTTCGAATTCAACTTCTTCCCGGTCAGGGCCTCTGCCCTGACCCGGGCCTGGCCAAAGGCCGGCCAGGGCCTCTGCCCTGGCCGGCCAGGGGGCCTGGCCCCCTCGGCCAGGGCCGGCCAGGCCCTGGCCTCTGCCAGGGGGCCGGCCGGCCAGGGCCTGGCCACTGCCAGGGCCTGCCGGCCAGGCCACTGGCCGGGGCCAGGGCTCCTGCCCTAGCCTCGGCCAGGCCCTGGCCTGAGGCCAGGGCGCCGGCCCTGGCCTCTGCCAGGGCCGGCAGGCCGCTGGCCGGGGCCAGGGCTCCTGCCCTGGCCTCGGCCAGGCCCTGGCCTGAGGCCAGGGCGCCGGCCCTGGCCTCTGCCAGGGCCGGCCTGGCCCTGGCAGTGGCCAGGGCTCCGGCCCTGGCCACTGCCAGGGCCGGCCTGGCCCTGGCAGTGGCCAGGGCTCCGGCCCTGGCCTCTGCCAGGGCCGGCAGGCCGGCCAGGGCCGGCAGGCCCTTGGCCAAGGCCGGCCACTGCCGGCCCAGCCTTGGCCGGCCATGGTCAAGGCCTTTCGGCGTTGGCCGGCCATGGCCCCTTTGGCCATGGCCGGCCACCCCCTTTGAATGGGGTTGCCGCACTTTCTTCTCCCCCTTGATGGGGTGGTCGCCGGTGGTTATTGGCCGTAGCCAACCCCCTCCGCATGAGGAGAGGGGGTGCATGGCCTTCATGGCCCATTTGGCCATGGTGCACATGCACCAAATTTTCCTCTTACCCGATGGAAATAACTTCCATCATCTTCCTCGATGAAGCACCCGTTCGTCGAAGAAATTAGTTATCTCTTAATGGCCGTGTGCCAAAAATGAATAACGTACTACGTGAACGGTCGGTTCTTCCCGTCACGGAGAGTTCCTACCATATCCATAATGATAGGAGACCCTAACGTGAAAAGAACAACCGCTGCGTTCTCTACGTCACGAAGCGTTCCTACTATATCCGTAATAGTAGGAGACCCATTCGTGAAAAAGACAACGACTCGTTCGTAGTTTCGACGGGGCGGTGGATTGACCGGGACGAACCCATATGGCTCCGATACCAATGAAGGATCCTGTACAAAACAGAGTTAGGATCGATAATATGAAGTGTAGACTTACGCTTGCGTACGCTGCACGGTAGTCTACGAACTTCGCCTTCGGATTCGCCACGACGGATCGAGTCTACTCACGAACGGAGTAAGGCTACTAATCCCACAATCTAAATCTCTATTTTAGATTAAGAACTTGGATGGAGGGAGAGGAAATATTTCTGCAGAGCTTCGCTATGAAGAAGATGCATGCATGAATTTCATGCAAAAATGTGTTAGGAAAATGGCTACCCTTGGGTCTTATTTATAGCCCCCAAGGTAGTTATTTTAGGGTAAGTTGTTCCTTTGGAACAACTTAATTAAGGTGTACCATGATACATGGCACATTATAAGCTTAAGTTGTACCATATGCATGGTACAACATAAGCTTAAGATATTCCCCCTTTATTAGCCATATGTCGCATGCACTTATGCATATATAATGCAACTTTCCCGCTCATACAGAGATCCTCTCCGCAAGGGAACAGATTCCCTTTGCACATGACTTTCGTGTGCGCGACGTTCGAGGTCCGTATTCCCTCGTACATCCCCCCACAAGGGTGTACAAACGTCTTCCATATCCAACACTTACAAGATAGTAAGTTTATCTCCGGGGGTGCGGTAGAGCTGGAAGGGTGATTCGGGGTAAAAATTGCATATTTAACACCTTATTTAGCCCTATTTTGTGCATGTATGATATATATTTGGTCTCTAATACGTTCGTATTTTGTATATCATCATTTATTAGAGCAAACCATTGATTTTTGTACAAAATATGAATTTTATTGAGTATTTCCATCTTTTATATTTTTCATGGCTAGATCTCGATCTCACGATTCCAACGACTATTTATTTGTATTTTTCTGATATCTGTGCTAATTACTGTGAATTTTTGAATGCAGAATACCAATTTAATGAAGAAATACGCTCAAAATACGAAAAATACGGTCTCCCGCCAATCAGACGCTGCCACGTGGCGGCCATCCATCGCTTCCCTCCGCATCCAACTTCCCAGAGGAGCGGTCGATGCGGCAATATGATAGCCGCTAGATCTCGATCAAACGGCGAAAATCAATTTGATTCAAATTCGAAAGTCATGGTAACATGGCATCATCGAGTCTATCAAGTCACGATCCAATGGCAAGCCATTTCCCCCGCATCGTATTTGGATGATGGGCGACGCAGCCAGTTAGCGACCGTTGGATCTCGATCCAACGGCCCGCACACGAGGAGAACAGGTTGAGCGCAGGTGAACGCTTGGAGCCACGCGACGCGATCTCATCGGTTGACCGTTCGAACGGACGACGGAGATTGAATTCGATCTGAATTCGGATCGTTCGAGCGGAGCTGTGTGCGCGCGAGAACGGATCTAAACCCGCTTGCCACGCGTCCTTCCCTGGTTGAATCCCGCTCTCAATCAACGGCCCAGATCATCTCGCGACGGTGAATTGTGGATTTGGATGCGAAATGAAGCGGATTTTAGACCCGTTAGTAACTCAAAACCGCAATGCCTAGTATATAAGCGTATTTTAGGGTTTTGTTGCGTATTATGGCGTATTGGGGGCTCTAGGGGCCGTATTTCGCCATGAAATTTGGAGGCCCTTGAGACAGAGGCTAGTTCTATGATCTAAAGGAGATTTAGGGCTATTTGGAGAGAACTGGTGACATTTTTCCGATCTTTAGCCTTGTATTTTGTGTATTTGTCTTGGAATTGAAGTATTATTCACGTATTTTGAGGTTTTTATGATGTATTTGTCTATGAATATTGAATATATTCTCTTCATGTGTGGTTAATCTTCATATGTGTTGGTGTTGATGTAGTTAGGGTGCCATATTCATTGATTTTGATATCTTTTCGTCCTATTTGCATGTTATAATCGCGTATTTTGTCGATTTCTATATATTTCTTGTTTGGGGTATGTTATACAGAGACGTGGACATGCTTGAATCGAATATGATCTTTGCGGACTTATTCGTGATGCGATCCGAGAGGATATATCGTGACCCAAGAGGGCACGTTTGTTTATTTTCTTTATGAAATCGACGTTATACGTGACTAACTTTTCGGCACTATTTCATGCTCTTTATCGCCATACTTTCCAACGTTCTCGTGCCCTAACTGGACGAAACGTTGAGTCATAGAAAACATATTAATAATCATTGATTGCACACACCATAATGAAATCACTACCAACGCATACTCTCCATATTAGTATCCTATATCGAATTCACCGTAATTATCGTAGGATTTTCTTTTATTATTTTAAACTCTTGATACCATATCCTTATACCCAATATGTGGTTGGTTATTATCGTTTTAGTACTCTTTACAAACTGAAGTTTGTGGTTTTGCAGGTCAGTTGTCCCGTGGATTCGATACCTGACTCACCAGGATTATTACTTGTTCGATCTCCTATACTTGGGAGTAGTGCTCACACATTTTGAGATGAGTCAAGTTTTTGGCGCCGTTGTCGGGGATAACAGTACTTGTGATCTACGATTTCAGTTCGTTTGGAGGAACATTCGGTGAGATCCTTCCATCTTATAGTTTAGGATTTTATTAGTTTTATTGT